>JAJIBD010039387.1:0-21767 GCA_021461705.1 Cryptotis parvus | reverse complement strand
TGAGTCACAGACATGGGGCAGAGCTGCTACTGGCCTCCCTGTGCCCAGCTGCTCACGAGGTGCTCTTGGAGGGATGGTGGGGTTCTAGCCCTGGCCCGCCACCCCAGCAGAGCCTTGCAACAAGCCAGACGTCCCCACCACACCCACTCCATGAGGGCCTCCATTTTCCACATCCGACTCCCCCGCCAGAACTCCACCCAGCAGACCAGCCTATCACAGCCCGTGCTTGCACGGTCCATTGGGCTGCACTAGTTCATCACAAAATGCTGGATTTGAGATGACTACAAGAGTATGCTACCCACACGGCAGAGCCTGGCAAGCTACCCGTATCAGAATTTGATTATGCTCAAATACCAGTAACAATTATAGACCCCATTCCCATGACCTGATGGAATGGTTTGAGGCTCTTTATTATCTTGGAGCAAGCAGGTGCCCTTGGCTCTACTTGCATGTGACAGGTCATATGGAGATGTTACTGGTGCCCGCTTGAGCAAATCGATGATGAACGGAAGACAGTGAGGCAGTGACAAGTGATCCTTTTCATGTGTTTTTTTTAAAGCTTCTTGCTTTGCTAAGATTTTGAGTGAATCTTTTAATTGGTGAATCTATATTTACCAAATACTACACTTGGATCTTAGCCAAAAGACCGAGGTGCTAGATGCTCTTCATACAACAGCATGCAACTCCACCCAGTAGACCGTGACTATCACAGCCTGGATCATTGACACCCACCCTGCAGGAGTTTTTTTTTTCAATCCGCCCAGGTATGTAGTGAACCAGAGACTCTCAGACAGGGGGCAGAGCTGCTACTTGCTCTCCCTGTGCCTAGCTGCTAATGAGGCGCCTGGGAGGCATGGCGGATTTACCTCTGGACTGCCACCACAGCAGAGCTCTCACGCCAAGCTGCATCCCCCATACTCCACATAGGGGCCGCCATTTTCCATATCCGATTTTGCTCTCATCACAACTCCACCCAGCAGACCAGACCATCGCAGCCAGGATCATTGACACCTACACTGCAGCAGTTTTTTTTTTCATCCAGCCCAGATATGTTGTAACCCAGAGACTCTTAGACATGGGGTAGAGCTGCTACTTGCTCCTCCCCAGTGCCCAGCTGCTCATGAGGCCACCTGGGAGGCATGGCAGGTTCCCCCTTGCCCTGGCCTGCACCCCAGCAGAGCCTTCACAGCAAGCCAGATGGCCCCCTACTCCATGGGGGCCGCCATTTTCCACATCCGGACTTCCCTCATCACAACTCCACCCAGCAGACCAGACTATCACAGCCAGAATCATCAGCCCCCACCCTGCAGCAGTGTTTTTTTTTTCAACCCGGCCCAGGTATGCTGGAACCAGAGACTCTCAGTCATCGGGCAGAGCTGCTACTTGCTCTCCTGAACCCAGCTGCTCATGAGGCGCCTGGGAGGCATGGCGGGTTCTAGCCCTGGCCTGCCACCCCAGCAGAGCCTCACAACAAGACAGACGACCCCCTACCCATGGGGGCCACCATTTTCCACATCCGACTTCCCTCTAGTCACAACTCCACCCAGTAGACCAGACTATCACAGCCTCGCGCACCTGCTAGAGGCCATGTGGTTCATCAATAAATGCTTATTTAGAGGTGACTACAAGAGTGTGCCACCTGCAGGCAAGCCTGGCAAGCTGCTCGTGGTTGTATTTGATATGCCAACTACAAGTAACATTTATTTAGGGTCATTCCCATGACCTAATATAATGGTTTGAGGCTCTTTATGTTCCTGGAGCAAGCAGATGCCTTTGGTTCTAGTAGCATGAGACAGGACTTATGGAGATATTACTGGTGCCCCTCTAGCAAATAGATGATGAACGGGAAGATCGTGGATCGTGATCGTTGATATTTATCAGAATATATCCGGACCTCCCTCGTCAGAACTCCATCCAGCAAACGAGCCTATTATAGCCCGGCTCGCATGGCCACTTGTGGCCGCATGGTTCGTCAATAAATGCTGTATTTAGAGGTGACTACAAGAGTATGCCACCGCATGGCAAGCCTGGCAAGCTGCCCGTGTCGTATTTTGATATGCCCAACAATAGTAATTTTTAGGTCATTCACATGACCCTAATATAATGGTTTGAGGCTCTTTATGTTCCTGGAGCGAGCAGATGCCTTTGGGCTCCACTAGAATGAGACAGGACATATGGAGATGTTACTGAAGCCTGCTCGAGCAAATTGATGATGAAAGGGAAGATAGTGATAGTGATAGTGATCAGAATATTAATCTGTAGCATTTTGGGGAGCTGTCCTTTCTAGTTTGGGGATAAAATTTATATTGAACACTACAAAAAAGTAAGGTAGGAACAAGACACAAATTGAAATATACACTTGTTTATGGATTAGAACAATAAGTATTATTATAACAACCATCTATCCACAGAATAAACTACATATTCTATAGATTCAATCAAAATAACAAAGGATGCAATGATTTTAGATTGCGAGGGTGGACTATACTCAGCACTGCACAGGGGTTACTCCTGCTCTATGCTCAGCTGTAACCTGGGATGATGCTTATGGATCTAAATATGGTGCTGAGGATTTAAACTAGAGATTGCTGTATATAAGACAAGTGTCTACCCTCCCACTCTATACCTTCAACCATAACAATTAAATTTCTCAAGAAAAATGAAAAATCTAAAGATAAAAAAATAGCAATCAACTCTTTTTAATTATTTGTTTGAGGCGGGTCAATACCAGGTTGTGCTCAGGGTTTACTCCTGACTTTGTGCTCAGAGATTACTCATCGTGGTTCCTAGGAATAAAACCTGAGTAATCATATGCAAGTAAGCATCTTAACCCTGTACTATCTCACTAGTCCCATCAAAGCTATTCTTACAGAAAAGAATAAAAATGATAAAAATGAACGCATAACATTCCCAGAATTCAAATAATATTTCATGCATTTTTGTAATATATATATTACATAAATGCAATATTAAAAAGGTATAGTAATTAAAACCAGTTGTATTCTAACAAAAAAACCACATGAACCAATGACTTATAATAGAAAGCCCAGAAACAAATCCCATAAATATATGGATATTTAACATGACTATAAATTTCAGACCTTTTTCTAGAGAAAAGGAGAGCCTCCACAATTATTTTAAAAATTTTAAATTATTCACAAAATTAGACAGCCATATTAGAAGCATAAAGGAGTAGCAATAGCAGCATCAGTAGAAGGAGAAATAGGAGGAGGAGGTCTGTAATGAAGAGGTGGAAAAGGAGGAAGAGGAAAAAGGGGAGGGGTGGGGGAATAAAGAGAAAAAAGGAGGAGAGGGAGAGGAGGGGGAAATGAGGTAGAGGGAGGTGGGAAGGGAGTGGAAGAAGAAGAAGAAGAACAAGAAAGAAGAAGAACAAGAACAAGAACAAGAAGAACAAGAAAACAAAAACAAAAAAGAACAAGAACAAGAAGAACAAGAACAAGAAGAACAAGAATAAAAAGATAAAGAGGAAGAGGAGGAGGAGGAGGAGGAAGAGGAGGAGGAGGAGGTAGGGGAAGGAAAAGGGAAGGGGAATGGGGGAAAAAGAGAAGGGAGGAGGAGGGAGAAGGGGGAGGGTGTGGAGGAGGAGGGGAGGAGGATAATGGCAAGCTTAAAAAAAAGCAATTTTGGTACACAGACTCATTAAAATTTTACTCTGGCATGCTAATTCAACAAAAATGTGAAAAAGAGTTAACACCTTGTGATAGAGATATGGCCTTTCATAGGTGCTGTGAACGGTGAGTTTATAATCCTGTTCTTCCAACTTCAAGTGTATGATAGTCTCAAAGTCCATTAGAATCTTAGGTTAAGTACTAAAGCACTCTTTCCTTTATCTATGCTATTTTAGCTTAATTAAAGTATAATAAGTTAAATAAAATTTTCATGTTTATAACTTTGAATATATTGACTAACAAAGCATTTAGAAAAAATTCTAATTATTTTGAGAATTCTATAAATAACTCTGATTAAAATTTGTACTTCTGGGGCCGGAGCGATAGTCCAGCGGGTAGAGCATTTGCCTTGCACATGGCTGGCCCATGCCAGCCCGGTTCGATGCCCGGCATCCCACATGGTCCCCTGAGCACCACCAGGAGTAATTCCTGAGTGCAGAGCCAGGAGAAACCCCTGAGCATTGCCGGGTGTGACCCAAAAAAAGCAAAAAAAATAATAATAATAAATAAAATAGAATTTGTACTTCTGAAATTTTTACTTCTGGTATAGATTAAATATTACTTATTTTTATATTTTCAATTTACATGAAAGAACTTTTTTGTACTGCATTAATGGAAGTGCTTCATATATGTGTTCTTAACCATACAGTATTATGTTTTACCAATAGAGATTAAATTAGATTTAGATGAATATCAATTCATGAGGTGTAGTTATTTTTCTCAGAACTGTCTATTTAATTTTCTGGAAGGGACATAGTTTAAAAAGTATCACGTCATCATGGTGACTTGTTACCACAGTGGATGCTCCTTAAATCCTAATCACAGCACTCAATAGCTGAATACTACTCACACTTAGTGAGTTTATAATAAGGAAGACAAGTGTCAAAATACAACTACCTCAAAGGAAAAAAATTCCAATCTTTTATTTTTTTTTTATTGGGGAACAGTTATGTTTCTTTCTTGACAGACAGAAACGTTTTTTCTTATTGATTTTCTTCTTTCTTAGTAGCTATGTGGGTTTAATATGCTAAAATCTTTGCCATTTATTTACTTATTTAATGATTTATTTGTTGTTTGTTTATTTATTTTGCTTTTTTTGGGTCACACCTGGCAAATGCTCAGGGGTTTCTCCTGGCTTTGCACTCAGGGAATTACTCCTGGCTGTGCTCGGGGACCATATGGGATGCTGATGATCAAACCCAGGCCGGCAGAGGGCCAGCCGCCTGCAAGGCAAATGGAATATCTCTCCGGCCCCAAATCTTTGCCCTTTAAAGTTTGCCTGAGTTATCAAGTCACATACACTTCTATCACTGTCTCTGAGACCTATACTGTGACTTTACATAGCTTTTATTTTTAAATCTTTACAGGCATAAGATAAACTTAATTGTTAGACCACTTTACTAGTTTTTCTTTTTTGTTCTTTCCCTTTTTATTTTTTTTGTGGTAGAATTTACTCTAACTTGCAAAAAGCTATGCAGCAGACTTAAAAAAGGACCAGAAAGTCAGTGATGATCCCAAGATTATATTTGGTGATCTTTCTTTTTTATACACAGTTTGGGTTTGAATACATTTTCTACCTTAAAGTATGATTTTGGAACAGATTTACTTTTTCACTTTTTTTCTTTTTTTATTTAAATTTTGGCAATGTCCGCAGGCTCCAGGCAGGGCCTAAGTCCACTCTCTCTGCACCCCGCTAGTCACAGGTGCACTTGGTAGACTTTGAGGAACTCTTCACTGCAAGTCCCCAAACCTTTACTGAGGACCTGCTGTACATGGGAATAATCGCCAGGTGTCACAGATAGCAACTGCCAGCAGAATTCTATGCTTGCCCTCCAGCAATGCCCAACACTGAGATATGCCAGATACAAACCCAGACTGAACACATGCTAAAACTGAAGTGTAAAGTGCAAATGGTGAAACAAGACCTGATTTTCCTTAAAACTGAGATCAAAGTGGCCAGAGAGCTAAAACAGGGCAGGATGCTTGCCTCGTATGCAACCAACCCAAGCTTCAATCCCAGACCTCCTGAGCTGCCAAAAAGTGGCTCCTGTTGACAAAACCAGGAGAAAACCCTGAGTACTGTCGGGTATGGTCAAAAACAAACAGAAATTATTATTGGGCCTGGAGCAATAGTACCGCTGGTGGGGCACTTGCTCTACAAATACAACCCAAGCCTGCGGGCATTGCCTGTGAGACATGATCCTAATTATCGTAAAATTCAGTTTTGTGTACTGAAGTTTGAGCAGTGTGCTGCAGAATTCTCTTTCTTCATAAGATTTATATTGATTTTTATGTTTGTGTTTAAATTGTATCTTAATATTCAGCTTTAAAAAATTCTTAGAGGGTCAGAGAGATAGTCTAGGGTTTAAGGCATTAACCTTGTGTACAGTCAACCCCAGTTTGATCCTTGGTGTTGCAAATGGTCTCCTGATAGAGCCAAGAGTAAGCCTCTTCCAAGCAAACACCCTCCCCTTTTACCCCAAGACAAATTCACAAAGGAGCAGAAGAAATTGTATAGGTTCTGGTCATGCAGATGGCCAAGGTCGGCACCACATGTGGTTTTTCCCTAAGAATGATCCCTGAGCACAGAGCTGAGAGTAAGCCTTGAGCATAACTGGGTATGGCTAAAAAATCTGTTGAGAACCTAATTCAATTCAAGAAGTACTTACTAACGTGCTTCTGTCTGCTAAGTGTTTTGAGTGAGGAGGAGCAGGAACTTCAGAACAGAGGATCAGAGCACGGCAAGAGAGAACTATACCAGTAGTTATCTTTGTCATTTTCTTGGATAGCCTGCTGAAAAAAGGTTTGCTGACTAGGTAAGTTTTCACACCTGATTATTTAGACAGCTTCATGGAGAGTTGTCTACCCATCACTTAATTCTCTGCCTTTCTAGAATTCTTTCCTTGACTCTCTTCCCATTATTATTATTTTTGGGGGGACACCTAGTGATGCTACTCCTGGCTTGGCACTCAGGAATTACTCCTGGCAGGGCACAGAGGACCAGATGTGGATCAGCTTCATACAAGAGCATCAACTCTAGGGTCGGCTGCTTGCAAGGCAGACACCCTGTCCACTGTACTGTCACTCTGGCCCCTGCTCCACCTTTATTTTGAACCACAGAATTTCAGCTTTCTGTGTACAGAATGTAGGCTGCTACTTTAATACATATAGAACTATGTTTATATGTATATATACATATAAACATAGTTTTAAAGTGTATATATAATATATATACTGTCCCTCATGGGGGAAAGTATATATATATATATGTATATATATGTATATATATGTATATATATACATACTTTCCCTCATGGTGTTGCAGGTGTGGCTGCAGTGCCCAGCTGTGTTAGCAGGTGGCAGACAGGCTTGTTCACACCCATGGCTCTGTCCCATGGGCCCTGGATGGTTGATGGTCTGACAGAAAAAGACTGACCCCCCTGGAATGAACCCAGAGTCATAACGGAGTCTGACAAGCTACCCATGGTGTGTTCAATATGCCAAAAACAGTAACAATAATGGACCTCATTTCCAATGAATGAAGATGTTACTGGTGCCCACTTGAGCAGATCTATGAAAAACAGGAAGACAAGTGACAAGTAGCATTTAAATTTTGGTGGAAAAAATATTGCGTGGCAGGAAAGAAGTAAGTCACCGTCATTCTTAGATACCAACAAAACTTCCCTTCCGTTTTCAAATATTTTCAGTCTTAGAATATTTTAGGTTTTAATTCCACACTTCAGCTTGGAGCATCAATTACAGGTTACTCTTCACTTATAGATACTCAATAAAGAACGTTACTTAGCATATTGAGACCTGTGATCCACAAAGACTAACCTCAAGGGAACCCAAAGTTATTTGTAACTTAAAAAAATTATTATATCACGTTGATATAGACAATTACAAAGCTATTCATGATTGGGTTTCAGACATAAAATGTTCCACACCCATCCCTCAACCAAAGCACATTTCCTACCACCAATGCCTTAGTTTCCCTCCACCCCTATTACCTGTCTCTATTGAAGCAACTTTTGTATCTCACTTTCTTTCTCTCTTCTTTGCTTTTACATGCTGTGTTTGCAGTACATACACTGAACGGTTATCATGTACATCCTTTTTACCTACTTTGAATACTCAGTTCTAGTCTAGCATTACCATTTCCAACTATTGTTGGCAATCTGGTCTCTTCTCTGTCTTAACCTCTGACCCTCCACACACACTTGTGGTAATTACCAACCATTGACAAGACCTCCTGACCCCTCTTTCTTATAGCATTGGATATTAGTCTATAAACCACAAATGAATACAGTCATTCTATGCCTGTTGTTTTATTTTATTCTCTCTTTCTGTATGTGATTAACTTCTATTTTCATCATGATCTGAAAGAATAGTTTACAAATTTCTATCTTTTTTTATTTTAGTGAGGTATATTTTGTGGCCAAGCATATGGTTTATCTTGGACAATATTCCACTGCACTGGAGAAAAATGTGTATTTGGCTTTATGTGGATCAAAAAGCTCTGTATATTTCTATTAGTCCTTTCTTTCTCATTTCTTCCTTCAGGGCCAGTATTCTGTTGCTGAGTTTTAGTCTCACTGATATATTAAGAGGTGACAGAGTGGTATTGAAGTCTCCAACTACTCTGTTTCTGTCAATGTGTTCCTTGGAAGTCTATTAACAGTTGTTTTTAGTATTTTGCAGGCCCCCTATTGAGTGTGTATATATTTAGGAGTGTAATTTCTTCTTGATATACATATCCCTTGATTATCAATGAGTGGCATTCATAGTCCCTTTTGAACCTTTCAACCTGAAATCTATTTTGTCAGATAATAGTATTGCCATTCAGGCCATTCTAGGGGAGTTCTTTGGATGAAGAATTGTTTTCCACCCTTTGATTTGAGTCTGTGTTTTCTCTGACTGCTCAAATGCATTTCTGGTAGGCAGTGGAATGTTGGATTCAGTTTCTTTTAATCCATTTAGCAGATAGTACAACAGTAGGACATTTGCCATGTACATGGCTGACCTGGGTTTGTCTCTAGTACCTCCTGTGGACTCCCCAGTCCCACTAGTAGTGATGCCTGGAAAAGAGACATTAGTTAATCCTGAGTACAGCAAGGTGTGACAACCCAAACAAGAAACAAACAAACAAAATGAAAGTTTAAACATTTTAATAATTTTTTTATCACATTGATTTCTATCTTGGATACACTGTGGGAAAAATAAACTTTATATTAGTCAGCCCTTACTTTGTAGATCAAAGTCCTTACTTAGCCAATTATGCTAAAATTTAACTTTTGGTTCAAATATTCCTTGCCATTAGTTACTGTTTATCAGATTTTATTCTGTTGATAAGGAAATGTGATATTAAATATTTCAGTACAACATTGATTACTGGTTATTGATTAATTTGTAACCTACAATTTAATTTTATCATTTACTTTTTATTTAAATGCTTATTTTATAGACTTTTTTTTTTCTTTAGGTGGGGAGGCAAGTTAGGGAACCTCACCAACTCTGCTTTGGACTTGCCCCCGGCTCTGCACTCAGGCACCCCTCCACCCAAATAAACAAAAACCAGAAAGGGAGGGCATTTTCTTCTCTAGTATCCTCACAGAAAACTCTATTCAAAAGTACTCAGTGTATTAACATGTAAAGAAAAACGATTTATTAAGTTCATCTCAATTATCACAGACCAGTCAGTCCAAAAGTGAGCATACATCTGAATCAAAAATTGATAACCAGAACACATTCTCTGAATCCTTAAATCTGTAAGATTCTTTAGCTATAGAAATAGCATGTGAATATTTGTATAGCTACTAAATCTCTGCTCATTGTATGTATTTAAGATGTTAATCATAATTATTTTAAACCTGTTGCATGATTACATTAATTCTTATTCCATATTAATCCATTCTAATTGTCTAATATCTAATTTAGTATGCTCAAATATCTCCCTTTCATATGCCTCATTATTTTAATTGAATGCAAGACAGTGCAAAAAAAAATTTTAGAAATTTTCAGTATTAAAAATTTATTTTCTTCAGAAAAAAATTGGCTTTCGCTTTCTACATGAAGGCCCAACATCAAAGATGCACACTATTCTTATGTGGAATGAGATCCTCCTGTGAAGCTCTGCCTAATTATCATCCACATTAATCTTAGGGTATAGTAAGCTGAAGAATGGTCTCCTCTGATGTGTACATTCCAACCCCTTCATACCAACCATGTTTCATTCACATTAGCCAGAGAAGATTAATTAGGGTTTCTAATAAGCAGTGTTTAAACTATGGCTTGCCAAGAATACAATAAAACAGCACATGTCTTTTAAGTATTAAGCTCTGAGTTTGATGATGCATACCACAAATCCCCTGAAGTACTAGTTGGAATAACCCCAGAATCGCAAACACTGCCAAGGTGTGCCCCTCTTCCATCAAAATAAAATAAATTACCAAACAAGGCTAGCTGGATGTGAGGGCCTGAGGACGTGATGCTGGTTATCCCTGTGGTGCCAGCTATTTCCCAGGCTACCTTGACCATGCTAGCTTGGACCATGTGGATGTGGAGAATAAAGCTAAACTAAGAAGCCACAGCAAGACATTAGCCTTAACCCAGACTACCTCTCTACCCCTCAATCTTAGTTTAAAAGTACCAAGTTGACAAGTTATCAAATGCCTATTTTCCCACCCTTTATGGTACGCTAGGACAATTACCATTCTCTAGAGCATCTAGAAATCACATATGAATATCAATATTTTTTTTATTTTTTTTTGAGGTCACACCCAGCAATGCTCAGGGTTTCTCCTGGCTCTGCACTCAGGAATTACTCCTGGCGGTGCTCGGGGACCATATGGGATGCCGGGGAGCGACCCGGGATAGGATGGGCTGGCCATGTGCAAGGCAAATGCCCTACCCACTGGACTATCTCTCCGGCCTGAATATCAATAATTTATATTGATAAATATTGAAAAATTGTTTACTTGAAAATAAAAATTATGTATTCTATTTTTATAACATTTAAAACATATTTTTGTTTTGAAATCAGTAAGTAATAAACCTAAAAGGTAATTATAATTGAATATTTTGATTTGAAGCTTAGGCTTTTTGAGCCATGCAGCCTAAAATCAATTCTTAGGCCAACCAAAGATTCAAATGACTATGACTTTTTAAAATGCTGCAAAATGGAGATCAAAGCTATGAATACAATGAATTGAAATATTTAACAATCAAACTTAGTTCGATTCATTTACAAATAGAATATGTTTACTCTTTAGCTCACTGTTTCACTGCTATATTTTTTTCTCACTACTTAAGAAAAAAGTAAAAAATGGACTAGCTTCCTTCAAGATACTTTTTAAAAATATCTCATTTATATAACAGGAATTCTATCCCTGGCCCGCCACCCCAGCAGAGCCTTGCAACAAGCCAGAGGAACCCCCACTCCATGAGGGTTTCCACATCCCAACTTCCCCTCATCAGAACTCCACCCAGCAGACCAGCCTATCACAGCCCGGCTCACGCGGTTGCTTGCGGTCACGCCCAGTTCATCAATAAATGCTGGATTTAGAGATGACTACAAGAGTATGCTACCTGCACGGCAGAGCCTGGCAAGCTACCCGTGTCGTATTTGATATGCCAAATACCAGTAACATTATAGACCTCATTCCCATGACCTGATGGAATGGTTTGAGGCTCTTTATGTTCCTGGAGCAAGCAGGTGCCCTTGGGCTCTACTTGCATGAGACAGGACATATGGAGATGTCACTGGTGCCCACTAGAGCCAATCGATGATGAATGGGAAGACAGTGATACAGTGATAACAGGAATTACTTTGAGTTGCAATTTTTCTAATGAAACTCTTCACAGCCGATAGAGGTACTCCCAAAAATGAGAAAATATTTTTTTTTTCCTGAAAATGCTGATCCAATTGAATTCTAGTTCTTGAAATTTAGGCATCCTTGGGAGAATTTAGCAATGCATTAGAACATTGCCTAGGCCAACTAATCAACTGTAATTGTCTAATATCTCCCAGATACATTTTTCATATCCCCACATTCTTCCTTTTTGCATATTCATTTGCTCATTTGTTAAATAATTATATGTTCTATGATTTTCTGAACAATATATTCCCTGTTCTTTAAAAAATTGAAGGGTAGAATGACAATTTATCTTTGACTCAATTGGACATGGAATCCTCAGTTGGATAGCTTTCCCCCTTTATTCTGACCTTATACTTCAGGTGTTAGGTCAAATTCTAATTCTGCCATAACCCTATTGGTTTTGAAATATAATTAACTGAGAATCACTTTTCTTTTCTTCAGCAGAACTGGGTATAGGAAAGTACACATTTGTGCAGGTAGTGGATCTATATATTGCTAAAAGGGAGAGAATACATTGCTAGAGGCTGCCATAAAAGAAAGAAAAGGACCTGCTGTTAGGAATTCAGCTTATTTAAGGCAAAAGTCAACTGACTTGTAAAATAATGAACATGGCCTGGGGTTTTAAAGTGTGCTGTCAACAGCCCCAGGAAATAGTTGATCAACAATCAGCTGAGAATGCCTACTTAGAAACAAAAAATAATGAATTTTTTCTCTGTATAGGGAATTTGGAAAGGGAACTAGGGAACTGATGCGCAGTAGTAATGTCAGGTCACTGTGTTTGCCCATGGTTCCCAGTTCTTCAATATTTTTAAGAATAAAAACATTGAATAATAAATTGTTCAGAATCAGAGTAGAAAAATATAAAAACATTTACTGGAAATCACGATCGATCTTCCGTTAATCATCTATTTGCTAGAGCGGGCACCAGTAAAATCTCCATATGTCCTGTCTCATGCCAGTAGAGCAAAGGGCATCGGCTTGCTACGGAACATAAAGAGCCTCAAACCATTATATTAGGTCATGGGAATGACCCAATATAATTGTTACTGGCATTTGGCAAGTAAAATACAACACCGAGCAGCTGTAGGCTTGCTGTGCGGGAGGCATATTCTTTAAACACCTCCAAATAAAGCATTTATTGATGAACCGCGCAGCCGCTGCCCGCCGAGCCGGGCTGTGATGGGCTGGTCGGCTGGGTGGGAGTTCTGAAGAGGGGAAGTCGGGTGTGGAAAATGGCGGCGCCCATGGAGTGGGTGGGGGGGTCGTCTGGCTTGTTGTGAGGTTCTGCCGGGGGTGGTGGGCCAAAGCTGGAACCCACCATGCCCTCCCGACTGCCTCATGAACGGCTGGGCACGGGAGAGCAAGGAACCGCTCTGCCCCATGTCTGAGAGTCTCGGACCAGCTCCTGGGCCGGATTGAGGAAGAAACTGCGCAGGGTGGGGTGTCGATGATCCGGGCTGTGATGGGCTGGTCGGCTGGGTGGAGTTCTGAAGAGGGGGAAGTCTGGATGTGGAAAATGGCGGCGCCCATGGGTAGGTGGGGGGGGTCGTCTGGCTTGTTGTGAGGTTCTGCCGGGTGGTGGGCCATTACTGGAATAGATGAGAAAAAATTCCCAAGTCAGGGAGAAATTAGTATAGGACTAAGTTAAATATGGCTCATTTGGAAAGCTTATGTAGGAAAATTGGGTCTCTGTATGACCTGTGAAATGACAAGAATGCTACAGAGAATACAAAAATTTTATTGAGTGGCCTTACCAGTTCAGATGATCTATTTGAGTATTTGCTGAGGTATTAGTCATAGCCCATTAGTCTTCTGAGAGCCTAAGACTGGAGTATAACCTATGATGTTGGGAAGTTGTTATTTCTCCATTCTCAGAAAGCTCACGAAATTTGCAGGGATGCTTAAAATGTGGAATGGAAACAGATAAAATGGAGCAGCAACTGGCACGAGGAAACTGGGGCTTCTCTTTTTAAGACCAAGGGCAAATGAAAAGTTGAAGTTGACTTTTTCAGACTGAAGCAGTAAGTAGATTAAGGTGGTGATACTCTTCCACCTTTACCTGTGAGTAGTGATTTCATATACCATAGAAATGCTTGTTTCCTTTGACTGGTGTTACTGCTAGAGCTAGAATGCTTCACTCTGAGAGAGAGATGAATAATCAGATAACAGACACAGGATAGTTGAAGCATTTCTAACAGCATAAAAACTAGAAAACAAAGGCAACATGTAGGGACTAAGGTACTACCCATTAATTCCACCCATTTAATACTTAAATTTTAGTATGATAAAATTTTAATTAACTATCAAGGTATTAGTAATACTGATTTCTTCTTTCAACTATTAAGTTCTTATAGATTAAAAAATTGAAATTTCATAGTAAAATTCTGCATATTTTTTAATCAGTGATCACACTGCAAGACAAGATTTTAAGATCTGGAAAGTTAAGTATACGCTCTATTTTCAAGATAATTTTCAAAAAATAAACTGTGTTTAGAATTTGAGAACTAAAACCAACAGGCACTTTTCTTTGCTTTATAAACTCTGCTAACAATTCTAGAACAAAACATTTTTTGTTGTCTTTTGCTGATCAATGCAGGAAACAAGGAAATAAACTTAGCTACTTGATTTAGAAATTACTGTGACTGGAAAGCAAAATTAAACAAACTAAACAGTTTACTTAACAAGAATAACATCTTGCTCATGGTAATTACTCACCTTGTTGTAGTTACTATACCAAAGTTGTTTTGTTAAAAATTCTACTTGATTTTTAAGTAATGCCCTTACTTTTGATCTTAGAAGTTCTGTCTACTATGTCAAAGAAAACTCTTTACTGTAGCAGATTCAGTAAACTTATTCTTGTTCCTGTTTTCAATAGGTTTTTCTGTTTGAGGGGTGAGCACAGAGGTAAGAGAACACTGTTTACCTCCTCTACATTGCTTTTTTTATTAGATTAAAGATCAACACCTATGATCTATTTCCATGATTGAGTAGCTAAGGATTTTATTTACTTTTTTAATAGTTTGAACCCTATATAATTCAATGAAGGAAATATATATATAAGTATACATGTAAGTATATATAATTTATATATAATTTATATATATAATGCTTATCACATGTATTATTGCAGAAAACATAAAATACAGCACCCCAGTTAAGAATGTGGAAGCTAATTGTGCAATGTGTATTTTACTTCATACAAGTAATGTTAATTTATAAATAAAATTGCATTCCAATTTCTATTCTTGCTCACTGAATCAAATACAGCTGAAAGAAATTTGAAATGGATTGACTGAAAAGGATGTATGGTCTGTATGTTTTGCCTTTGTCAAATAGAGTGTTAGAACTTTTGTGGGAATTTTCCTCAGGTTTTAAATTATAATGGTGTGTTATATGATACTGACCAAAACATATATTACAATAGAATTCTGACCCATAGTTTCTGCACAAACTTACTTAATAAGCAAAACTAACTGCCGATGGTGACTGACCCAGTTCTGTTGCTAACATGTACACAAAGGAAGTTTGAAACTACACATAATGGAAAATTGTCAAAAGAAATTGTCATCTAGGAGCTTCAAATTCTCCCTGCTTTTCTCAGTGGACCCCATCGGTGTCCGTCCTGTTAGCTGGTGGCATCATTCTCAAGAATGTGGATATGTCTCCCCTTAAAATTAACATCCTGCAGACTTCAAAGGGCTCACATGTGTATGCGCGCTAGTGCACATAGACCTTTAATTTCCTCTTTGATAAAATAATTTACCAGTCAGCAAATGGCACAGCAACAATTACTGCTTCTCTCAGGAATATGGTCACTCTCCCCAAATGATGAGGCACAGTCAATTACTTCTAACTTGAAAAGTTTCGTTTCCCATGATTCCAATTGAGAGCTAACTAGAGAAATCCTAATGTGCACTGGAACCAATCACATAGGCATCCCCATTTATAGCATGCTTTCAGCCTTTACAATCAAGAGAATATTATTAGGGTGTACTTGAAATCTTTTTCTATCCTTACGTTTTTTCACTTTGACAATTTCCAGTTTTAGTAGCTGACTCCACTATTAGAACAAATTGAATAAATACCCTCTACTTGTTTTTAATGATCTTCATTTACCTACACTATCATTTAAATGGTAACAGTAAACAGACCTAATTTAAGTGCTGAATCCCCTACCCATACCCCTACCCCATTTTCTTTTCTTTCTTTTTTTTTTTTTTTTTTTTTGTGTATGTGTGTCTGTATGTGTCTATGTGTGCCTGTGTCTGTGTGTGTAATTGGTTAATTGATGACATCTTTTACTCTGGAAATAATTTTTTCTTTTCTAAGAAGAAGTTTGAATTGTGTCAATATTCTAGTACATTAAAAAATAGGTTTAGTGAAAATTTGAGAACAAAGAGAATCTGAATCTAAAGAGAACACCAGATGTGTGATGGATCAACCATTTTGGTCTATGATGTTTTGTATTTCATCTACCTTGCTTTTTTTCCCCACTAAAACTTTAAATTATGTACCTTGGTGTCGGGAGCGCCTCTGGGGTCCCCGACAGTGCCGGGAAGCGAGTTCCCTTCTACCTCCGAAGCCGGCGGGGAGTGGATGAAGACTCAGGAATCCGATGCAGTTTTAAAAGGGCTTTACTATCACAGGTTCCAATATACAATCCAAGAGCAGGGAAAACCTCCGGACTCTGGGTTCCCAGTTAAGCCCCAGCCAGGTGTAGGCCAAGATGGGTGCCACCACGTGTTGAGGCCCAACAGAGAATGGAGAGGATGGAGAAGCAAAACACCAAGGGAAGCCAAAATGGCAAAAGGGGAAAAAGAGTGAGAGAGCCTTCTTTCTTCTTGCAGCTTATCTTATAGTTAGAAATCTGCCCAAACTCCCAGCCCAGCCCATTCTGGGCTGGACTATCTAGAGATGAAAACAGGAAAATAGCTCTATAGAAAAGTAGCAACTTCAGAAGACCATCGGGCTGTTTACAAGGACCCAGAGCTAATTAAAAGCCTCCTAGCAGAGCTGGGAGAAGCTATAAGCTAAATGTAACTTGCCCTAGCAGGAAGGATCAAATGCCCTCAGGTAATTTCTCCCAGCACCTCACCTAATATCTTGAGCCAAGATCTGCCTGGAATTGCCTGTATAGGGTAGAGAAAGGGTTTCTGAGATGGCATGTCTCTGTACCAAAGACTAATACTACATCGATCTCACGATCTTCCCGTTAATCATCTATTTGCTAGAGCGGCACCAGTAATATCTCAATTGCTGACAGCTGTAGAGCAAGGGCATCGCTTGGTCAGGAACATAAAGAGCCTCAAACCATTATATAGGTCTGAGAATGATCAATAATTAGGCATTTGGCATATAACACGAGCAGTTTAGGCTTGCGTGCGGGAGGCATACTCTATAAACACCTCCAAATAAAGCCTTTATTGGAACGCGCCGGCCACCGGGCTTGGCTGGTCCTGGTGGGTTAGAGGAAAATGGGGGCGCCTGTGGGTGGGGGTCGTCGGCTTTGTGAGGGTCGGGGTGGGCGTGGAACCACCATGCCCGACGCCTCATGACGGCTGGGCAGGGGCCGCTCTGCCCCATCACAGCCCGGATCCACCCACCTGGCGTTTCTCATCCGCCCAGGTAGCTGTCCAGAGTCCAATGGGGCAGAGCGGTTCCTTGCCTCCCTCCCAGCCGTTCATGAGCAGTCGGGGGCTGTGGGTTCGCCTTGGCCCACCACCCCGCAGAACCTCACAACAACCAGGACCCCACCCACCCAAGGCGCCGCCATTCAATGGACTTCCTCTATCAACCACCACCGCCGGCTAATACTAATGCCACTTAAATATTTCTCCAAGCCTTCACAAGAGTCTTGTCTACTTCACAGTAGTTTTGTATTTTAGTTGCCTTTGAGTTATCAGGGAGCCATGCTTGCTTGCTTGGAGGCAAACAGCATTTCTCTCTGGTCTAATTACTTAGAGATCCAACGTGGCCAGGCAAATATGCTGGTAAGATCTAGCTAGTCCCACGATGATTGTGGTAGCATGAGAGAATATTTATACCAGCCAGTACAGAATACATGGTCAGATAAGACTGCCACATTCAGACTATCCCCCTATCTATGAAGTGACCTGCAGGAGGCAATCCAGGGCAGATGCAGAGGCCTAGTCTTTTAGGTGTCCTGAAACACCTCGGTTCCATTTTATTCAGCTTTTTTTCAAGGATTGAAAATGAATTGTGCAGAAACAGCCTATTTGAAATATGGAAAACATATTTTATCCAAATGTAGAGACTCACAGTTTGAAAGGAAATACACTAATTAAAACCACTCTCAACAATTGAATTCTGAACAAATTTGATAGCAATTCTTATTCTATACAATGGTTTGTGGGTTGGTGTATGAATTAAAAGTGAAATACTGAAATCTATGGAAAGATTGTTTTGGAAAAGGAATATGTATGTATTTCGTGCAGTGATATTTTGGCAAAGACTTTGTAATCTTACATAGCTTTCTAAAGGTGATTAGAATCTCACCACTTCAGAGAGAAACCTGTCCCATTTATAAACCCTGAGCAACCTAATACATTTCTTTTTCAAAATATCATGCACATTATAATTAAAGTTTTATGTAATTAAAAAGAAAAATAAAAATAACAAATCTGAGCACACATGCACATTTATATTTATAGTTTCTTGAATTTGAAATACTGACTGCCTATAATTTTATTATATCCTTATCAGAATTGATGTTTCTGCTCAAAAAAAATCAACCTTAGATAGATTTAAATGCTAATATTGAATTTAGAGCTGAGCATATAGGAATTGTGCCACGTGGAAGAAGTTTAAGCTCCTAAGTCTGTTGCCTGTTGTATAGCTACAACTACAGGCAGTTGAATTATGACTTAGATTTGTATTTCATCAGTAATGAAAACATTTTACCAAAATTACTCTGAGATGTAATACTGCAAGTATAACATACAAAATACCAAAGAAGAGAGAATTAAAGTAGCAAGAAAAATAGCTTTCTATTTTAAAGGAAAGCAAATTTGTGTTATTTTTGCTTTTACTTTCAGACTCAGAGTTGGAACATAGAAAAGCAAAGCAAAGCTGAAAGTCTCTTATTTTTGCTTTTGTAATTACAAAAGTAAATTTTGTGTAATTTGAAAGAATAACCAAATTACAACCTATCATATAGAACCAAATACTTTAAAGATTTTAGAAGAAAAGATATCCCAAAGATTTTAAAAGAAAAATATCCCAAATTGTGATTCTTTTGATTTTATTGTTTTGTTCTGTTTTTGGGGTTGCACCCAGCGATGCTCATGGGTTACTCCTGGTTCTGCACTCAGGAATTATCCCTGGTGGTGGTCCAGGGGCCATATGGGATGCCTGTACTAGCACTTTGGCCCAAACTTGTAAGTCTTTTTTCATTAAAACACTTAATAAAGTGTTTCCTGAGCCACACAGGACACTGTGATTAAGGGCCATTCTGTCAAACCCTTGGTAGTAGGTGAAGCATTTGCAAAACTGGCCACATTGGTATGACAGATATTCACATTGAGAAGGATCATAGAAAAAATTTGAGATCTGTCAACAGTTCTATGTGGCCTCTGAATAAAACTGTTTCCTTTTCAATGAATCTTTATTTAATTTAGGAGGAAAGCAACTATGATTTTATTCAAGTTAGAAATATAGATGAAACCTCAATCTTCACCTTACCATAAGAGTTAGTATTTGAATTATGTGGTATAGATCACAAGCAAAAATCAAGGTAAAAGGCAGTATACCCTCATGTTACCTTCAAAACAGCCAAGAATAAAAAGTGAGTTTGTTTTAGTATCCAAATATGAAAAAAAATTTAGATTCAAAGACACTTTAGAGTTTGAAGATACTGATGACTAAAATCCTATTAAATTGCATAAGGAGATTATGTGATCTGCTACTATATTATATATTTTGGGTTTTTTCTTTGTGTCTATTTGCAGAAAAACTATTACTAAGAACGCATTTCTTTTTTTTTTTTTCTTTCTGTCTGTCTGCCTACTCACAATCACCTCAGACCGCATGTTACATCCAGTTTTAATTATTAATATCATTAACCCTCAAAACAGGATGAATTATTATTCACCTGATTTAAGAGTTCTTTTTTTTAACATTTTATTATACCCGGAGATATACATTATAATACTGTTCACGCTTGGGGTTTCCCTAGAACATTTCTTAATATCACAGACTTTTATATTATTAAGAAAGTATAACAGCATTTCAAAATAATTTTCCCAAATTTAGCTTTTAGAACATGTTCCTGAAACTTGATTTTACTATTGAAAGAGGAAGCCTCAGTTTCCCCTAGCCAACCAGAAAGATGCCCAAATACCCCCCAACTCACCAGCAGTTGTATATCTCCCCCATCAACTTACCACATCTCACTCTAAAACCCTATCTTTAACATTCCTGGAGTTCCCCTAGGACCATAGTATTCTGTCCCAGAACTAGAAGTCACAAGACTAAGATAATGACCAATCCCTGAGGCAGATGGCCAGAAAGACTCAAACCAGCAAGACCACCCTAAAGATTCCCTGCATTCTCTGTAATATTTGATTGATAACAATGCTAAGGGTCTTTTAAAAGGCTAACACAAAACTTGCTTTTTAACTTAGTCCTATATTAAGTTCTGCCGCACAAGACAAGTTCATTTCCTTTCTCTTCTACTTTCCAAGAAACTTCTCTATGTTCCAACTCAGTCTGAGCAACTTTATTAATCAATGTTTTCATTTTTTAAAACATTGAAGAACCTGAGACTAGTGAACGAACACAGGGACCCGCTGCAGCTGCTTTACCTCAACTGCATCACTACAATTTAAATTTCAAACTAAAATAGGAGCCAACACTTTATCTTTTCTCATAATATGAAATCCATGCTGTTGGATATGATACCCTGGATTCATTGACAAAGTGTGCCAGAATAAACCCCCCAGTCTGAATGCCCGGTTTTAGATCTCCAGATCAGTGCCTCACACTGAGAGTGAAGCTTCAGATGCTAAGTCAACTAAGAAGACATCAAATCACTCAAGAGACAACAGCAGAGCCATTACTCATACTGAAGTCTGACACCCAGGCCAAAGTTCTCTTCAGTCCACCCACTGGGTCATCATCCCCTCATTAAGTTGTCACTACACTAGAGTAATGATGATGTCAGTAGAGCAGAGGCAGAATCTACCTTTGAAAACATTTTGACAGGAACAAAGCTTATTTACAAAAACTCCATCATGTATGTACGTATAAAAACTCTCGATATGTGTATCTACATATAGATAAATATAGTCATGTATAGCATGTAGATCCATACATATAGACATGTAGATACATTCACAAATACACAGATACATGTATAGACATGTAGATAAAAACATCTCTTCAATTAGTGTTTTAGTATTCTTCAGGAAAATCTCACAGGCAAATGAAGTAATAACCCATCTCAAGATCTCCCTGGAGACCACCTACAGGGAGTTTGGTAGCCCAGGCTCATATTCAGAGAGTTAACTAGTCACAAGTCCCACCCCTGTGCAGCATGACTAGAGTCTTAACCTAATCAGTCATAATATAGCTAACTCGCATAATTTATAGTTGTTCTCAGTCTAAGTAATGTCCAGACCAGAGAGGAAAGAATGAATAAAGAAGAGAGAAAAACAGAGAGAACTTTAGTATATCTTTAGTTGCGTAGTTTTATTTGTAACATTAGTAAGAAGAATTTGTGGGGGCTGGAGTGGTAGCCCAGCTGTTAGGGCATTTGCCTAGCATGCAGATGACCTGGGTTTGACCAATGACATCCCATATGGTCCCCTAAGCACCACCAAGAGTAATTCCTGAGTGCAGAGCCAGGAATAACCCCTGAGCATTACAGGGTGTGACCCAAAATATAAAAATAAATAAATATATACATACATACATAAGAAAAGTTTGTTTGCTGTGTGCTAGGTTCCTGATTAATAAGAACAACTTTCAGTGCACTGTTATATAATAAAATATATTTTCACAATTTGATGGTGATGGTGAAATAAGTTTCTAAAAAAATAATACACTGTCTTATTTTTTTTAGAACTGAACTATATTCAATTATATATATATATACAAACTTCTTTACCCAATCAATAAATATGTCTATGGACCCTTAGCTTATTTCTATCTCTTGGCTATTGTAAATAATGTGATGGACATG
>JAJIBD010039386.1:0-11384 GCA_021461705.1 Cryptotis parvus | reverse complement strand
ACTAGTGATTTCACAGCTCTCCCCCTGGCTTCAGTTTTTATTATGGATGTTATTACTAAAGGTTAGTCCTTATGTTCAGTAATCAGAACTCAGGTTAGTAGCGCCCCCTATTTTTTTTTGAGGTCCTGCTCCAATAGCCAATGAACAGTGAGATGATGCTTATGCAGCTTTTTATGAAGAAAATGTACAGAAATAGTAACAGGAGCCAAGCGTGTGAACTTTTATACCTATTACGTTCTGGCGTGGCTATGTTGAACATTCTGGGGGAGGGACTCTTGCCCCTAGGTTAGGGTAGCTCCAGTCCTGTGTAGAAAGTATTCTATAATTTAATATGACAGATATAGAATGTGAACACACTCAAACTGGTAAAGTATATAAAGGAAGATACTGTTGTGTTAATAGTCTTCTAAGTATCTGTAAATCCCATATCCTTACATCATAACTATTGCTCTGCTCTGGACTTTTTAAAGACCATTTCTACATATTATAGTCCATCATTCCTCAAACTTTCAAGCATATACCAGCCTCTCAGTGTTCCTGTGAAGATCCAGATTCTGTGGATCTGGATGGGGCCCAGGTTTCTACATTTCTTCTTTTTTATTTTCTGAATCTCAGATGATTCTGGGGGTACTGATCCATGGACTCCATGTCTAGTTAATGTTATTAATCTCTCAGAATACTTGTATATTTAATATATAATCTGTGACTCCAAATATAAACATGTCAGATGGGTGTGGTGTTGGAATTATGTCCGTGAGAAAAGCATTATTAGTATTGTAATCCGGCAAATTAAAAATAAAAACATCATTCACTAATACCTCAATTAATGAAATTTAGGCTTTTAAAACATTCAGAATAGTCATTATCACCATAGCCTATTCTACAAGCATCCCACAGAATTATTTCTATTACTCAGTCTTTTGTCAGATCATACCAGTGTATACAACACTGGCTCCTCATCTCAAGTGTCCTTATGCCAAAGATGTCAACGTCGATGGAGATGCCTAGGGTAGGCCTTAAAACTGCACGACGATGGTGTAATAGTGGCTATGGAGCTGAAGGAAGAGTTAAGCTGTTGTTATTAAGCAGAGCTGGGGAAGTCTCGAGTAACCAAAGATGGTATGACTGCTTAGTCTATTGACTTAAAAATAAGTATAAAAATCATGGTGCCAAACTTGTTAAAGTCGATTTCAGATAACAAAATGAAGAGGGCTGGGGTGGTACCGTTACTTCTACTGTGCTGGCACAGTCTGTTACCAAGGAAGACTTTCAGATGATTAGCAAATGTAAGCTAATTCGTGAAGTCAGAAGATGTGATGCAGTGATTGCTGAACTTTAGAAGCAGTCTCAGCCTGTGACAGCTCTTCAAGACATCGTCCAGGTTGCTGCAGTTTCGTCAGTTGGAGAGCAAAGAAATTGGCACTATCATTTATGAAGCAAAGAAAAAGGTTTGAAGAGTGTAATTGATCACGTAAAGATGGAGAAATCCCGAATGATGAATGAAACATTACTGAAGGCTGAAGTTTGACTAAAGTTATATTTATCCATACTTTATTAATACCTCAAAGGATCTGAAATGTTCAATTTCTAATTCTAACATATGCCTATGTTTATGGAACCAAAAGAAATTTCCCAGAGTATCCATTCACAGTTATACCTGCTCTTGTAATTAATAATGCTGACTGTGAGTGCTTGGTCATAATTGCTGAAGGCGTTGATAAGGCATTCTCTGAATAGACTTGCTTTAAGTAGGCTTAGAGACTGAAGCAAAAAGTATAGCAGGTAGGGCATTTACTGTGCACACGCCAACTCAGGTTCAATCCCTGGCATCCCGTATGGCCCCTGAGTACTGCCAGGAGTAATCCATCTAGCTAGTCCTATGAAGATTTTACACAAGTGATGTAGTGAGCAAAAGGAAGTTACAGATGCTCTCAGGGCTACAGAGCTGCTGCTGAAGAAGGCATTGTTCTGGGAGGGGTAGGTGGTCAGCTCAGTGCATCCCAGCCTGAGTCATTAACTTCAGCTAGAGAAAGTCAAGAAAATTGAGGATCACTTGTATCCACTTGTTTCCTGTTCATCAAATTGCTTGAGCGGGCACCAGTAATGTCTCCATTCATTGGGAATGGGGTCCATTATTATTACTGTTTTTGGCATATCCGAATACACATGTGTGGGCTTGCCAAGCTCTGCCATGGCTCTGGGTTCATCCCGGATGCCCAGTCTTTTTTCTATGTCAGACCATCAACCATCCAGTGTCCATGGGACAGAGCCCTGGGTGTAGACAAGCCTAGTCTCCTGTCTGTCACCTGCCCACTTTTTGCAGCCACACCTCACTGCAACACCTCAAGGGGCAGGTAAATTGACATACAAATGATTAAAAGAATACACAAGAATCGGGCATGACTATTTCTAAGAATGCAGTGTTGAAGGATTATTGAGGTCTAGAAAGTTTGCAGTGTTTTCCAGAAGTTGGTTATTTTGTGATGATGGTGGAAAAGGAATCACTGATCCAATGAAGGTTCTAAGAACCACTGTATTAGATGCTGTGGATGTGAGGTCCCCTCTGTTAACTACAACAGAAAGTTTAGTTACAAGTAGGGTAAGGAAGATCCTGGAATGGATTTAAAGGGGAGATAATGATGGAAGAGATGTTATAATTCTTAAAATGAGTACGTTGCAACTATTACTGAAGACTTTTTTTTCAGAGCTCAATTGAAGAAAATAATAGTTGAAGGGAAATAAAAAAAAGGCTAACTGGTGGTTTTTGCAAATTTATTGTAGTTTTGGTCACAAGTTTATAATGTTTATTATTTTGATATACAATTACTATACCTCTCCATCATCAAAGTAAGGTCGACTGATGTTTAAGAAAATCACCATGATCAATTTACTGGTTTCAGTTGACAACATATAACTGTTTGCTGCTGTAGGTGTTCGTGCCTTTTATTGATCATTAGTTTTGTATTTTTTGAATAAATGGAAATGTATACATTCAAACTAAATGAGGGGGGGCCAGGCGATAGTCAGCAGGTATGGCATTTACCTTACCAGGCCGGCCTGTGCCGGCCTGGGTTCAATCCCAGGCATCCCATATGGTTCCCCGAGCACCGCCAGGAATAATTCCTGAGTGCAGAGCCAGGAGAAATCCAGAGCAATGCTAGGTGTGACAGAAAAATAAAAAAAATGAATGAACATTTAAGAAAAAAAAATCCGAGTAAATACTAATTTTAAAAATAAAAGTATGTGTACCATATGTAACTTCTACAACTTTAAATCAAGCTGTATAATGACATTGCAGCCTGGAGATATAGTGCAGGGTTAAGGATCTTGCTTGGAATATGGTGACTCCAGTGGATCTCAGCCCTGCACTGGCTCCCCTCAGAAGCTCCAAGAGTGACCCTGAGCACAGAGGCAGGAATAGGCCCTGAGCACTTCACCAGGTGATACTTCCAACTCCCCATAAAATATTTGTAGATTGGGACATCAGGGAATGGCATAAAATTGGCAAAAGACTTATCTACCTTGTAAGCATGAGGCAATGAAGTTTGATCCCTCTTGCCACTTTTGCACCAAGACATAATGCTAAGTGGGACCTCTGGTGCCACAACACTGAATGCTATCTTCAGTGAACCTGCTGTGGTATGTAAGCAGCGCATTGAAATCATACACACCTCCCATGGACAAGGGCAAAGCCGGTGAGCATTAGATGTGAACATAATCAAGTATAACCTCCACTCTCTCAGAAGCACGATAGCCAGAATGTATACAAGCACAACTGAGTATGACTGCTGGTGAGCACACAGTAAATGGGCAAGCAACATAGCCCACACATGTGTGACCCTGGTCCACCACAACTACAGCAACAAAAGGAAGCGGGTAAAATTTTTACAAATTGTCCATTTTACTGCTGCTAGGATCTCTTTATATAACCTCAATATATGGGGGAAGAAAGTTGAACTAGAAAGGCGAAAGACAGAAGGGTGCCTTTCATACTGTGAGCACTTGATCGCTTTGATCACTTGAATCCACGTTATTCATCGATTTGCTCGAGTGGGTGCCAGTAACATTTCATTGGGCCTATCACGTGCCAATGTAGTGTGGGCATCTGTTTGATTCAGGAATATGAAAGAGCCTCAAACCGTTCCTTCAGAGGTCTTTACAAAGAAGACGACCATCTTATAGGGCCGGCCAGCGCGATCTTTTGACATCCAGTGAGATGTGAGCAAATTGTATGTTGCTCATACTTTGTGAAAAAATTCCTTTATTTCCACCTGCCTGCACCAGTCACTTCTGTTCTATGAATCCCTTGAGTATTGCCTTGAACTCAAAATAGTTTTATTTTTCAATGCCCCTTCCCCCATTATCCAGTGCGGAAGCTTCACCCGAGGAGCATTTCAAATCCACTATTCCTTGTATTTCTGTTTATTTCTTCCGCTCCTGTTGGATATTGAATTATAAGCTTATTTGGGGTTTTTTCTGTTTCTGGACATAAATGTTAAATTTCCCGTTTATATAACACAAGTAGTTTCTGTTATTTTTTTATTAGCCTTAACCTCTCTGTGATGGTCAGTGGTTCTCTCTGGAAGCCTCAAAGTCCTCTTTACTACTCCCATTTAGGAATTGGGAAGTTTCAAATTTAAATATTTTTATCTTCGCGGTGTGTGTTACCACATTAAATAACATTATATTATGCCACTAAGCTAGTGCAGAATGTATGTTTGCTGTCCCATGATGGAACAAATTATGCCCAAGGAGGCGCCGCACTCCCACCCAACACTTATCTCACAATGTCTTTCAAGAATTTGGGCTTTACCAGGACCTCTGGCTCAGGAGTCTCTCAAAATCAAGACTGGAATTTACAGGTTTTCAAGGCTCAGTTGGGAAGGGCATTCAGTTTGAGTCACGTCATAGAACACCTCACTAAATGGCTAATTGCTTCACCAGAGAGACCAAGTGTGAAGAGCAAAGAGAGAAGGTTGAGACAGCAGTAATATTTGGAACTTACTCTTAGAAGGGTTGGGCTGCATCACCTCTGCCATATTCTGTTAGGCAGGAAACAGAGTTACTAGAGTCTGGATCCACTCAAAGGAGGAGATTCAGTAGATAGAGATCATGGGAGCCTTTTGGGAAGGCACCAGCCATGGGAATTTATTATAACATGACATGAGATGAAAAGAACTAATATGAATTTAAATAGCAAGCGTTTATAAGAGCATTTATTTACCCATTTATTCTCAAACATCAGTACTGCACTAAAAGTGAAGGCGTCGAATCTAGAACTGTATAATGTAATGAGTCTAGAAAAGTATGAAACCAATATCTACTGCTTTTTGTTATGGATATTTTAAATTTATGGTGAGAGGTTTTTTACTAGAGTAGCCTATAATGTCACAAAATATAAATCCTTTAGACTGACTAATAACTGCTTTTTATGTGGAAGCAAAAATTATAACTAGGATAATCTTTGGAGCTGAAAGTTTAAATTTTCAAGGGTGTTGTAGTTCTGTTTGCTTTGGCTGGACTATAATTGGCAGGGGATCCCAGAATATGCAGAGCTCAGATATGACTTGCCATAAAATTATTTGGAGCTGGGAGCACGAGATGATAGTACAGTGGGTCGAATTGTTTACCTTGTATGTAGGAGCCTGGGTTCCCAGTCTCAGAACCTCATATAGTCATCTGTGAGGAGCGCCGTTGGGAGATTTAACAGTGCAGGGGCGAGGTTCACCACCTCCGAAGCCGAGCGGGGAATGGATGAGGCATCAGGAATCCGATGCAGTTTTAAAGGCGGGTGGGAGGGTGCTTGCTCACCAGGTTCAGGCATACAAATCAGCAATAGAAGGGAAAAACCGTAGGATTCTTAGCTATAACCCAGTGTGAGGCCAAGATGGCGGCCCACCATGTGTAAAGAAAGGCCCGTAGAGAAGTCAAAGGAACAGGGCTTCCCAAAGAGAAGGGGGGGTGGAGCCCCCAAGGGCCACAAAGAGATTTCAAAGAGGGAGAGAGAGACAGAGAGAGAAGTGAAGAGGGAGAGAGAAGAGAGAGGGAGAGAAGAAGCCGGCTTTAGTTTTTATAGCCCTACAACTCCAGACCTCCCACTATTATGGGAGTAGGAAGGTCAAATGCCCTTAGGTAATTTCTCCCAATACCTCCCTACTGACCTGGCCATGCTAATGTTTTTGAGCCAAGATCTGCCTAAGTATTTATAGGGTAGAAGGGGGTTTTCTGAGATGGCATGTCTCTCTTACCAAAGACTAATACCAATACCGGAGTTAAATATTTCTCAAGAACCCTTCCACGAAGTCACCGTTTACTTCATGGTAGTTTTGTATTTTGGTTGCCTTTGGAGTTATCGGGGAGCCATGCTTGCTTGGAGGCAAACAGCATTCCTCTCTGTAGTCTAATTACTTAGAGATCCAACGTGGCCGAAGGCAAATATGCTGAAAGGTAGAATCTAAGCTAGTCCCATGATGATTGTGGTAGCATGAGAGAATATTTATGCGAGTCAGTACACCAGAATACATGGTCAAGATAAACTGCCACATTTAAACTACCCTCTTATCTACAGAATTGAAGTTTGCAGGAGGCAATCCAGGATTAGATGCAGAGACTTTTTGGGCTTTTAGGTGTCCTGCAACAGTCACCCTAGCCGCCAGGGTGTTGCCCTAAGTGCAGAGAACCCTAGGCAGAGTCCTGGTGTGGTCTAAAACAATAGTTATTAAAATAACTATTTGGGCCTGGAAGTTGGCATATAAGATACCCAAGTCATGCCTGCACCCCTATCCGCTTTGTGAAGAAAGGACAGTTTCATTTGGAAAAGTGTCTCCCTCTTGTTTCAGGATGAGATGGACAATTCTTAGGCTAGAACAGCTCTATTATTACCAACCAGAGACAGCAATAAGAAGACTATTGGGGTAAAAAAACTTTACTAAATAACCCTTACCTTTTCCTTCAGTCTCACATATTTACCTTCCACAGTTGTCACCCCTAAAAACTTAATCACTTTTAATCTCTTGTCATCTGTCATAAATGTATTAGTTGTTGTTGTTATTGTTGTTGAGATAATAAAGAAGCACACTGTTTTAGTCCATCCCTTTGAGTTTCTCTGCTTGTGTTAAACTCCTGTTTTATTAACTCTGCTTCTATTTTTTCCTTTGTCACTCTGCCTTTTGTGCATGTGGAACTTCAGAGTCAAGACTAGACAAGCTAGGAGGGTAGAGGAGAGGTTCTTCTTTTCCTCTGTACAGTAGACACAGAGGTGAGACTCTTTGAGTGGTTTTGTTTAGAAGACTTCTTAGGAGCCCATTAGGAAACATGTCACAGGTCCAAAAGAGAATGGGACATTAAAAACAAGAAGGAAGTCTGGAGGAGAAACCATTCCTAAATTCAGTGTTATTGTGTGCCCTGTGTGGGCGCTAATCAATAAAAGACATAGTGGAAAAGTTGGTGAAATCAAATATTTGGTTTATGCCCCAGGTCGGCTCTTTTCACGTGTATGATGTCATCTGTGGAGAAATACGGTGAGGGTTTGGGGAGGCTAAATAGAAAAAATTTGGGGAAATTTTATGTGTGAACAAATTTTTTCATTTTCAAAATTATTATTTTTATTTTTGTGCTTTGTGGTGGATTTGTTTTATACCACCATGAGATATACAATAGTACAAAGATGTTCATAAAATGTTCATATTTGGGTTTCGATCATCCACAATGTTCCAGCGGCACCCATCCCTCCTGATGCCCATTTCTAACCACCAATGTCCCTGAGATTCCCTCCGTGAACAAAATTTCTAAAGTGCACAGATCACTTAGGTTTAGTTTTGTTTTGATTTTAGAGATGTGATTCTAAGACCACTTCCCTTTCTTCCTGTCCAGATGCCATCTCTTGGAGTCAGGAGCTGGAAGTCAAGCAGTTTCAAAGAGCCACCTTGTGCTTGTCCCACATTCTTCCTAGCTCTGAATGGTTTTGAACGAATGTTTCTGTGGAGCCATTTTGGGACAGAGCCCATTTCACATGTTGAGATAACTCACGCTACCCTCACATGTGTTGTTGCTAATTTTTCCAAATACATTGCTTTTTTGCCTTGGCAATAGTGTCCTATTTACAAGAAACACATGAAGCTGCAGTGGCGTCACCAAAATGTACAGTTATCAAGAAAGAACTGGCCCGGAGCCCCTAGATGAAAAGAAGATGTAAGTTTCATGTCTTGGCAGTTTTAAAGTGAATGCACATCCATGTAAGCAAATGTCCGCTGTCTTCAGAGCAGGATTTCCTCCCTTTTCCCCATATTCCAGATGGTTACTGCTGGAACATTTACCACTACAGGGAAAGGTACGGATTAAATATGCGCAAACTCATGCTAGAGAGGCCCATAATTGACTCCTCCTCCCACGTGTCTGCTAGATTTTCAAACAATGTGTTACAATATTTGATGTTTCATTTTTGTGCTATTTTTCCACAAAGAAGCGCTAGGGAGAGGCCGAAAGCATAATTTTTTTTGGCATAAACCTAGTTTTCAAATAATTATTGAAGTTTTTTCCTGAGGAATTGCTCTAAGATAATGTGGGAAATCTAGTTGAGTTTTGTTTTTCAACATGTAGTTTCTTTGCAGGATGATCAGAGGAAATATTTAGTAATCATTTTTTTCTTTACCTTTTTCTTTTCTTTCCAGTGAGAGAACTAAAACTCCAGGGTCTTACACGAAAGCCATGAACTCAACCACCAATGTCACACGGGGAGTCCTGAAATCTTTTTGTTGTTTTATGCAGAGTGTGTTTGTACTCTTGCTAAAGAAAGATATTTTGAAATGGAGTATCAGAATTTTTATTAATCTTACCTGTTTTTAAAAGTTGTGTGGGGCAATATTAGTATATTACGAGAGGAAATGAAATGAGAGGATGATATCTCAGCTAAAGAAATATTTCCCTTGCAAGATATAAAGACGCCAAATATAGATTAATAAATCTTGCTTCAAAATTTAGTCACCTTGTAAGGCAATTATTAGAGTAATTTGAAATGATAAAAAGTAGAGAATGTGCTTGTTTCCTTCACTTGATTTTGTTCTTACACTGTATAGCATTCTCATTCTAGCTTGCTAATATGTCTCTTTCAAGCAAATCAGCCTTAGAGTAGCTTGGCATTCCAGGGAAGAGCAATTATCTTAATGAGAACTCCCATGATCACATGTAAGTATTAAAATCCAGACCTCATGTGATGCAGATTTTAGTGTCATCAGTAAGTTACAAGGCTGAGGTCCCTGATTCCCTACAATGTTCATGAACTCTCTCCCCTCAAGCTCTTTCCAGCATTTGGCATCATATATACAGGAGATAAAAAGTACACAAGCGCTGTCTCTCTGAGAATGCCTACAATAAGTAGTTATTGGCATTTAATTGTAAAGTGTCTGCTGATACTACTGCAAAATTTTTTTATCTTTAGTACTATTGATGTTTGGGAGTCAGACAATTTGTTGTAAGGGGGCCATCTTTTATATTAAAAAGATGTGTTATAGGGTTCCCTGATGCCACTAACTGGAGTGCCATTAAGAAATGCCCCCACCAGATTAGGACAAAAGAGCAAATGGAAGCTCGAACATTGCCAAACTCTCTGCCCCGAGTCAGAACAATTCATCCCACATTGCCCTTGCCCTAGCCCCACCAGCCAAACACAAAACTTCAGAAGCACTGTTGGAGTCAACAAGAGCAGAAATAGAGCTAAAGGGAGACCGAAGGAGTCAAATCAAAGAGTGGAGTGCTTTAAGTTTAAAGAAGCTTTTTAAAGCCCACATATATAGGAACTGGAAGGCAGGATTCTAGCCTATTTTTCATCCCAATAGAGACTTTTAAGATGACAGGAAAGGAACCCCACACAATGAGGGCCACCATTTTTCAACATCCAGACTCTGCATGGAGTCTCTTCCTGATGTTCCACCATGGGAGAGAGCCAGTAACAGCTCTGCCTGTATATCAGTATCTCTGGATCACAGCTGACAGCCCTGGGGAGCAGTCCGTGGGCATGTTCACTGGGCCTCCCTGGTAGGGACAGGGGGGGTGAGAGGAGGGATCAAGCCATTTCCATCGGGTCCGGTGACCCTTGCACCACCCCACAATAGAGCCTCAGAAGAAGCAGGAACCGCACCATAATGGCAGCCATTTTTCAGCGTCCGAACTCCACAGCTCATCAGGAGCCACCCAAGAGAAAAGCTGATCTTAGAAGCTGCTCGTCAGAGCCACTTAGAAAGAGAGGGGGCCTATTTCAGTGTCTAGGTAATGCCGGTCTTAATGCGAAAGTCACCAGGCTTCCATGGAGATGGAGCTGGGTCCTTTGCCCCCACCCCCTCTGTCTACCAGGAGGCGAAGTGGGCATGCCTACAAGCTGCTCCAGGGCAGTAGGTTCAGCGATCAGAGACACTGACACACGGGGGGCAAGAACTGCTTTACTGTCTCTTCCCATGCTTTTAAAACTGATCTTGATTAATAAGTATAGAGCCGGGAATAAACCTGAGCACCACTGGAGTACGTTTATATAGGAGAGGTATAGATAAAAATATATACTTTGATATTTTTAGTAATAATGCCATGATAAAAAGTGAAAAAATGTATAGAATTGAAATCAAATGAAATAAAATTGAAATACAAATAAAAAATGTTAAAATCACGATTTTCATCTTTTGAGTGATCAGGCATTTGATAAGCATCAACATGCGAACCTCCATCCGTAAAAGCAGCAATGCCAATACCAACCCAGATTGCACATCAAGAACCTAAAATGAATTCATGCCTGTAGACACTGCTAAGAAAACTTGCATCAGGTATTCTGGATAGAAAGGGGCTGCTCTGGGAACAGGAGGAGGCCATCAACTCATGCTCAGTACGTTTTGAATTTCTTTTTGTCTATTGAATGTATCTGCATACCTCATCTTCAGTAAGAAAGATCAAAGCACCAGAACAAACCCCCTTTGCTCAAAATAGGTATATAAAGAAAGAGGAGAGAGAAACTTAATCTAATGTTCTTAAGAATTTCCTAAATAATCCCTTGAAATATATATGTGGGAGAGAATTTGGCTAATAAAACAAACTCCACTGTTAATAAATAATATTTCACCTATGCTCCTCAATGGCCTTAGGGACTGAGTGGTACCCTCTTCAGTCAGCACTCCCACTCCCAGGATTTTTTTTTCCGTTTGTTCACTTGAGTTGAAGAGAGATGGCTACTCAGGACATCATCATCCCATTCAGATTGACAAATCAGGATCTGGATGTGATCTGTGGTGTGATCTGGGCGCTTGTACTTGCTGATGCATCTGGCCAGCAGGTGCAGCAAGAGGCTCATTGGATTCCTTCCATGATAATCCCCATTGCAGTTCTTCCACTGTCTTTACTTTCTT
>JAJIBD010039379.1:0-10402 GCA_021461705.1 Cryptotis parvus | reverse complement strand
CATGGTATTCTATTGTATAGATGTATTATAGTTCCTTTAGTCAGTCTTCTTTTTTAAATGTGTCAATAGAAGATCTGGAGAGCAGTAAAACAGATGCTGAAAGAATAGATCAGAGCTTCAAGATGAGAAAGATGAGAAAGAGGGAGACCCAGCAAAAGGAGGCAGCAGAAAGTATAAACCACCTAAAAATTAGAGACTAGCACACCTGAGGAACATGAGATAGTTTAGGGGAACAATGTAAGACTCCTCAGAGTCCCAGAACAGGAAGACAGCTGGCTGATGAAGAAAGTTAACTAAAAAATGATTGCTTAAAACTTCCCAGAATTGAGGAATATAGGCACTAAGATCCATGAGGCTGAAAGGTCCTAGTGAAAATAAAACCACTTAGGGAAAACTCCAAGGCACATTATGCTCAAAATGACGAAAGACACAGACAGAATATAGAATGGTAACAATATCAAAAAAAGAAACTGATAGAGAAATGAAAGCTAGTGAGATGTACAGCATATCTGTCAAATAAGACTCTTCGAGCCTGTGAAGAACATGGAAGGATGTCTGCACAAGCTCAACAACATGAACACCACACTAAGAATGGCTTTATTCAGCACAGAAATCACAGAGGCGGAGCTGCCAATATTGCACTGGATGAGATGTGGCAGCAATTAGACTGAACTCACAGACTACGTATGCAAGAGAGATGTACTCACCCCACAGTCCCTTAGATGGATCTTATGGTTATATATTAAAATATATATTCATATATGTATATATAATATATGACTATATGTTACATACAAATTATATGCATACATTAAATATAACTGATTTTATAATCTTTTTTTTGTAAGTGGCATGTATAAGTCTATAATTTTATGTCCAAACTTCAATTTGTTTATCTTTGTATTCCAAAATCATGTGTTATAAACATGCATATATATACATAAAGTACAATATTAAACTGATTATGAGAAGTATATATATATATGCTTATATATAATTATGAAAGTTCTCTTATTAAACAACTCAGCTTTAGTAAATGAGAAGCAAAATCTTAAAGTTTAAACTTAACTTAAAGGGTATCATTTGTTTGTTTTTATTTGGGGGCCATACCAGGGATGCTCAGGGTTACTTCTGGCTTTGATCTCAATTGGAATCAAACCCAGGTTGAGGGAGAGCCAGGTCCACCACTATACTCTCCAGCACCAAGGGTATGAATTTTAAAAATCATTCTGACCCAGGACTGTCGTCACAGAAGTGGACAAATGAGGAAAAATGCAATTTTACTCTTTTTGTAATTAGATAGTACTATTCAAGAAGAATATAAGGAAAAACAAACAAATGTATGTTTTTATATTTTCTTATAGTCACCTCTAGAAAGTAGAAGAGGGAGCAGAGAGATATTACAGTAGGTAAGACACTAGCATTGCATTCAAACAACCCTGATTCAACCCATGGCACCTCATATGCACCGCTGAGCACAGAGCACCGAGCTCAGTTAGGATGCCCCCACCTTGAGAAGGAAGGGAAGAATGAAGGAACAAAAGAATGAGAGAATAATAAAGTAAACAATGAAAGAACAAAAGAACAAGAAAGAAAGAAAGAAAGAAAGAAAGAAAGAAAAGAAAGAAAAGAAAGAAAGAGAAAGAAAGAAAGAAAGAAAGAAAGAAAGAAAGAGAGAAAGAAAGAAAGAAAGAAAGAAAGAAAGAAAGAAAGAAAGAAAGAAAGAAAGAAAAGAGAAAGAGAGAGAGAAGAAGAGAGAAAGAAAGAAAGAAAGAAAAGAAAGAAAGAAAGAAAGAAAAGGAAGAAAGAAAGAAAGAAAGAAAAGAAAGAAAGAAAGAAAGAAAAAGAAAGAAAGAAAGAAAGAAAGAAAGAAAGAAAGAAAAGAAAGAAAAGAGAGAGAGAGAAAGAAAGAGAGAGAGAAAGAAAGAAAGAAAGAAAAGAAAGAAAGAAAAGAGAAAGAAAGAAAGAAAGAAAGAAAGAAAGAAAGAAAAAGAAAGAAAGAGGAATGAAAGAAAGGAATAGATTCTATTAAGATATTTTTTTTAGGGTCCACAATATCAAAAATATTTCAAATCCCACAATGAATATAAATGATATATTACAATGTTTCATTTTACCAATATTATAAATTAAGTGAATATTTATGCTTACAGCACATCTCAATTGAGACTACTCAAAAAGCCACAGTCACCAGTGACTAGAAGCTGCTATAGCTACTATATTAACCAATGAAGTAGTAAACTATATTTGTAAGAAAATACCAATTTAAGATGCAAATATATTTAAGAGGACAGTTGGTAAAATATCCAAATCACCATTTTGTGGGAATAAATGGGAAACTTAAACAATATAAACAGAGGAGAGACACATTTACTTCCTCTGAATTCTACTTTAGTAATTCCATAATGAAGTATTTTAAATATTTCTATTCAAATAAACATGATTTTGTATTTTACCACCTAGGGCAGAAACACTAAAATGCTGCAAGTAAAAAGCTGCTAAAGATTACAAATTGCCACCCCTAAGCTTCCCTGCCTACATAATGATAATTAGACCTATTTTTGAAGGACCACAAATTATTGCCAAACAATTAGATACATCTCTATGAAACTCCTCTCATCCTTTTAAAATACATTTTTTAAAAAAAAGAGAAAAGAAGTTTGGTAAGTTTCACTTTCTTTTACAGAAGTCAAAAATATTTTTATTACTCGTAATCCATGCAGTCATTCTCAACATCCAGACTCCATAGTTCCTCAGAGCTGCATCCAAGAGTAAACCCTGATCTTTCCCCTTTAAGTTTCACTCAGTAAATGCTCGAGATGAGAGCCTTCTACTTAGACTATACCACCTACACAGCAAAGCCTGGCAAGCTACCAGTGTTTTATTTACCCGTTATGCCAAAAAACTAGTAACAATTGTGGACCTCAGTTCCATGACCTGAAGAATGGTTTCAGGCTCCTCCTGTCCCTGGAGCAAGTAGATACCCTTTGGGTTACACTTGCTTTTGACAGGACTAATGGAGATGTTACTAGTGCCCACTAGAGCAAATCGATGAACAATGGGAAGACAGTGATACAGAGATAGTGATTATTTTACATGCTTATTGGAATACAAGATAAATAAGATGTGATTCTTGCCTAGGAAACTGATAATCGAATAACTTACCTTTTTACCCATTTCTATTAGAGCTTCATGGAAAGCTACTTTATTAAGACATTAACCTACAAAAATTCAGGTATATCTAAATATACAGAACTTAATAAACTTGGATATTAGTTTAAAACTTTAAAATAGTCAGAAGTTCTTCCATAAACATATCCTTTACCTCCAAACATTTGCTACTCACCTTTTGTGTGATAAAAATACAACCTAAGCTCACCCTCTTAGAAAAATTTTAAATATAAAAGGTACTATAAATTACAATCAGTATTTTACAAAGTATATTTCTAAGACTTGTTAATTTTTGAAACAGAAAATTGATACCATTCAATAATTTCCCATTTCTCCCTCTCTCCAAGCGCTGGCAAGCAGCATTCTACTCTATGATGCTCTGAGCAAGGCCCTTTGAATATACTCTAGCTGCTCTTGGGATGCGCTGAGCAAGGCCCTTTGAATAATACTCTGTAGCTGCTCTAGGATGCACTGAGCAAGGCCCTTTGAATAATACTTTGTAGGATTTGTCCTATGTCTTGCATAGTTTTCTAGTATAATATACTTTGGTTTAACCATATTGTCAAAAATGAATGAATTTCCTTTATGTTACAGATTCTATATAATATAAAATATAACCGGTTATATTTCATTGTAGAGTCCATTATTATATATTAGTATTATATATTCAAATAAGATTATGCAATGGACTATTATTTTATTTTATGTAACCAAGTCTTATACATGTTAGATATTTATCTATATACCTATTTATCTTCTATTATATTTATAACTTTATTTTTTTCCATTTCTCTATTATCTGTCTTTAAGATCCTCTTCATCATTTAGCAGATAATGAGTTTTTAAGTTGCTTTGTGAAATAAATATTGGTGATTATCATACAATGAACATTACTGTTCAGATAACTCTTGAACTAAAGATTGCACTTCATTTTGATTTATTTTCAGATTTGGATTGTTGAATAATATGGTAATTTTACTTTTAATATTATAAGGGACCTCTTTATTGTGTTCTGTGACTGCTAAGATCTAATTAGATTTCCACAAACAGTATACAACAGATTCAATTTTTTTGAATCATATATACTTGCAATCTTTCATTTATTTTGAAAATAACCATACTAGCAGTTGAGAATTGATAGGTCATGGTGATTTTGATTTCCATTTCCTGATGAATAGTAATATTGAGCATCTTTTCATAAAGCTTCTGGCTCTTTCTATGTCTTTTCTTTTCCATTAAACACTTACTTAAGTATTTTCCACAATTGAAATTGGTTTATTTTATACCTCTTGATTGATTTCTATTGATTTGAAGACATTCCATAAGTATTTTTCATACTAGCCCTTTTTGATAAATATGGATCACAAATAATTTATTGCATTCAGTAGTTGGATAACTTTGCCATTCAAAAATTTCTTTTAATTAATCTCACTTGTAAAGTTTTACGCTTGTTCTCTGTGCTTTAGATGGTTTCTGAAAAAATCATTGATAAGGCTAAAATCAAGTATTTGTGCTTTTGTTTTGTTTTTATATTTCTCTAGAGGTTTTATGCTTTAAGGTGTTGAAGTCTTTAAAACATTTTGAATTGACTTTGATACATTATAAAATAAAACTAAGGTTTATTTTGTTTTTTCTGGCAACACCTAATGACATCCACTTTATCTCCTGATCTGTGCCCAGGGATAACTCCCTGGCAGTCCCCAAGGAGCATATTTAGTGCCAAAGAGCCACCAAGCTCGGGCGCAGGCAAGGCAAAGGCCTTCCTCGCTCTTTTATCTCTCTGGCCTCAAGTTCCCTTTTGGGGCATGTTGCTCCAGCATCCCAGACTCATTTCTTGAAGTGGCCTCTGCCACATATTGTGTGATATTGTGTCACTCTTCAAAATGAAATAAAGGACTGAGAAGTTTTGGGAATCAGGAGAACTAATTGGGGGGAAAACGCTTTCTAAATTCGGGCTTCGCCACCCTCCATCTATCATTTTGCTCAAGTTAATCTTTTTTTTCACTTTTCCATCAATTAACCTAAGAATGACTTTCAAAGACATTTTGTAAATGTCAATAATTTTGTAAATGTGATTAATTTTGTAAATATAATTAATGACATTTTGTAAAACAAATAACAAAGTATGTAATTTTATATATAATATATAAAATATATATATTTTAAGTCCTTGTTATTATCTTCCTCTAATTCTTTGTTAGCTTTCAGAAATAGTGAACAGACTACCTTTGGGGTATTGATGAGAATTTAGCACAAAACATATTTACATTACCTACATTTCACAAATAAATTATTGGTAGGTTAGTAAAGTAATAAATTATTATTTCCATTTCTCATCTCTTATCATGTAAAATTATTGAAGTCAATGTCTGTGCTAGGGACAGGCACTAAAGTGAACCTGCTACATTTTTTCCCTGCCTGATACTGTAGAGAAACATATCAATACTGAAAATTATGAATCAAGTAACCTTATGCCTATCAATATCCATGTAGACCCATAAAATAAATAATCCTCAATATAAAAGTTTGCTGTCATAATTACCTAAGCATAAGAATAAGAAAATAACTCAGCACTACATGATAAAACAATAAGGTATATATGACTGTAGAGTCGTAAATAATGCACTTAGGTTTCTTTGGTAACTGTTAAGTACATATAGTGAAGTTTAAAAGCAAATTCATAGCATGAAACACGGGGTATCACTTTTAATCTGTGACAAATATTTTGAATTTATTACTTTGACAATTTAGAGGGTTGGAGCTATTTTAAGCAATAATCTACAAGAGAGTATTCTGTCTCATTTAAAATCTATTTTAATAAATTGCGTTAATATTCCTGGCTCTGCACTCAGGAATTACTCCTGGCAGTGCTTGAGGACCACATGGGATGCTGGAATCTAACCCAGGTTGTCTGTGTGCAAGGTAAAACTCCCTGGCTCCTGGTAAGCTCAGGTCACAATATATTTTGTATTTCTAACCCCAATGCTAATCTTGCCTGATATGTTCTCTGTTTTTGTTGCTCTCATCTAGCTAATAGACATAGCCAAGACTCAGAACTACAAAAAATTTAACTTTGTACACACAAAACCGAGGTCTAATAAAGAGTTATAATAAACAGAAGAAATAATGAAAACTGATTTATCAATTGACCACTCAGCGAACCCTAACCAAAATAGTAGGTTTTCTTGGGCAATATAACCTATTTTGTAGGTCTGCATTTGTAGGTGCCAACTTCTTTGTGAGCACTTGGAAGCAATTAGCCACCCTTTCATTTACCCCATAGATGAAATTTTATAGGCAGAGCCTGCAAGCTACCCATGTTTTATTTGATATGCCAAAACTAGGTAACAGTTATGGACCTCAATTCCATGACCTGAAATGGTATGAGGCTCTTCTTGTCCCTGGGTGAGCAGATGCCCATGAACTACACTTGTCGACAGGACGATATGGTGATATTCTGGCGCCCACTCGAGCAAATGGATGAACAATGGGAAGACAGTGACATTGATACAGTTGTACTAGATGAAATTTTAATTGTACTTCAATCCTTTTTAAAGCCACTATCAGACCACTAACAAGATGCTTGCTTTACAGATATTCTTCATGGGAAAAAATGTGACATCTTCAATCTATCTCTCTGCAATCTCATCTTTCATCTACTTCACTTTTCACATCTTAAAATATAATCTATTTCTTTACTAGAGTACTCTCAATGATCTGTGCATTTGAATTTTACACTCTTCTCTTTTACATTGGCATATTTCATCTAATTTTCCATTTGATTGCTCTCTATCTCTGCCACACTAAAAAAACCCATCCACATACATAATAAAATAATACGATATAAAAAAAAATAAAACCTTCAGCAACTTTCCAAGCATTTTCTTTCCTTAAGTTTCTTTTATCATCACTCTTGCGCCTCTGCAAAAACATCTCTGTCCATTTCCATATTTATATAAGAAACTTCTCCCAAACCAAATGACATAGATAACCATTAAATTTGATCTCAGTTCGTCAGGTTCTCCGATCTTGGCCTGGAAAGAGCTTGCTCATGTTTATGTAACTGGTTTTCTGAGAATGAGTTGACTGGCGACAGTTGTCTGGCATAGACTGGAATAACAGGATGCGGTGCACTCACCCAGCATGCTTGCTCGATGGTGACCTTAGCATTTTCCTGCCTGCTACCTTCCTTCATGCCTTCCCGCCCTCCCTCCCTCCCTCCCTCCTTCTTTATTTTTTTTTGTTTTTATTATACCACAGTGAAACATACAATTACAAAGGTGTTCATAATTGGTTCTTGGTAATACAGTGTTCCAGCACTCCCTCCACCAGTGCCCCAGTTTCCCACCACAAATGTACCCCTCCCCCCTCCGCCTTCTATTCTTTAGTTGGTTTCTTTCCTTCCTTCCTGCCTGCCTCCTTCCTCCTTCCCTCTCTCTGTCCCTCCATCCATCTGTCCCTCGCTCCTGCCCTCCCTCCTTCCTTCCCTTCTTTCTTCTGATACATCCTTCAGCATACCCACGCCCTTCCTTCAAGTTGGCTTTTTAAAAAATTTTTTTTTTATTATACCCCCGTGAGACATACAATTACAAAGGTGTTCATAATTGGTTCTTTATTATTACAGTATTCCAGCACCCATCCCTCTGGTATGCCCCATTTCCCACCATAATGTGCCCCTTCCCCTCCCACGCCCCCACCCTAGAGCTTTCTCAATAACCAGGTAACCCCATTCCCTCTCTTTCTCTCTCTCTGTCTCTGCATCTCTCTCCCTCTTCTTTTTTACACATTGTGGCTAGCCCTGCAGATATTTAGAGTTTATCACTTTAAGTCTCTTTGTGTATATTCAATGGTGGGTTTGGTAGGTTCTTCCAAAGCAGCCACATGAAAGAGCTTTTCTACCTAGGTAGGTCCCTTGCTAGGAATTGAGCACCCGGGAGGTAGAACTAGGATTAGTTGATGATCTCCTTTGAAATTCCTTTCCCAGCTTTTGTTCTTGCTGGAGCTTCTTCTTTGCTTCTGCTGGAGCTTTACTCAGAGGGGGGGTGTGGCAGGTGGGACGCTTTCTCTGGTCTGGGCTGGAGCCAGGTAAAGGTCTTATCAGCTCTTGAGTTCCTGTGTCCACAGCGACTTTCACAGCCACGAGGGGCCAGTGATTTTTTTTACTTTCCCATGAGTTCCAGGGGGCTGGGTTCCATACCACTACCCTGCTGTCTCACTTCTGTTTTTCCCTTTTATTTCTTTTTTCTTTCTCTATTTCCTGTGCTTTCTCTTCTCTCATTATTTCTTTTCATTTCCTTGCTGTGATATTTATTATTCCAGGCATACTTGTTTTAACACCGCACCACCACCAGAGCATCAGCATCCCTCCACCAAGGCATCACTTGATCAGTCAAATCCCAAAGCCCCACCCCAATCACTCCACTCTCCTTTTGGCAAAATGCGGTGTCTGCAAGGGCAGACCCTGGGGTCTATGCTCGGCTATTCCCTTATGCCCATTCTCTCGTCTCCTTTTCTTCTACTGCATATGATAGATTCTGCATGTGGCTCTTTCCTTTTTAGCTTTTACCCAGCTCGATTCCTCTATCTGTTCAGATAGAAATAATTGCATGGATCAATCATTTCCTACAGCCAACGGTTTTCCATTGTGTGTATACACCACAGTTTATTCTGTTACTCATCACATTTCTTGGTTATTTTGAAACATTGACTACAGTAAATAGCACTGAAACTGAGCATATTGCAAGTACCTTTATTGATCACTTTAGAATCCCGTCCATTCCTCGATTTGCTCGGCGGGGCACCAGTAACATTTCCATTGGACCTATCACGTGCCAATGTAGCTCAGCGCTCTGATTTGATTCAGGAATAGGAGGAGCCTCAAAACGTTTCATTCAGGGTCTTGGCAAGGGGGAATCTGACGACCATCTTGTAGGTGGGCGCCCATGTGGATCCTTTGACATCCCGTGGGAACCAATGGTAGTGGCTCTAGTCCAGCGGTTGTCTCCAAATGGCATTTACATATCCAGCCGCATTGATTTTCGATGAGCCAACGGCAAGAGACAGCGCTCCCTGATTCCTGGAATAGCATCGGAGGTCAGAATTCAGGATTTCTTCTCTCCCTGAGTGGGCGTGTCATATTGCGAAGCCTTAGCTCTTTCAATTCCCTCTAGGGGACCCAAATAACATTTTCATCCTGCTTTTGCAGGGCCCGGGTCTCTGCAGGCATATGTTAATGCAGGGGAGAATGTGGAGTCGAAGAGGTGGGCCCGGAGCCTGAGGTTCGCTGTCCTTTTAGCTATTTCTTCAATGCCTTTGAAGGCATTCCATACCCGCTTCCTCTCTTCGCCTCCCCTGCGCAGCTCAGGTTTTAGGTCAAATTTCATCAGTTGTGCTCGACACAAAAATTTTTTTGCTACTGCATTTCAAGGGATGTTTGTTCATTGAGAGTGAATGGGGCCTCAGGAACTTAATTCATTTTTACTTGAGGCATAGTTTTCTTCAGATTCAGCTGTGGAGCCTATCTTTCCATATTCTCGGTCAGAAAGTCAGCCAGCATTTGTGCCACTTGGCTAATGTTTGGTGTTTATTAGAGCACGTGTCATCAGCTAAAGCGGAGGTGGTGTAGTTCTTTGAAGCCATCTATCTTCCTCCCATTCCCATTCTATTGCTTTTTATTATAATATCATTTTGGGGTTTCTTTGGGTGTAATACAAAGAACTAGGGTACTAATATATCGAAGCCACTTATTGATATTTTTCTAATGGCATGTCATGTGTCTAGCCCAGTGTAATTTTTCTTTTTTATCTAGAATATTATCCAGGCGTATATCTTCATATCCCTTTGTTCATGTTTCCTTAATCTTGACTACCATACAAAGACCTATATATGATCTCCCTTCCAAATCATTCTTTGGGGAGACATTTGAACTGATTCTTAAAAGTACTTATTTGAACTTTAAGGAGAAGCCAGTTCAAGCTCTTTATTTAGTTTAATTTTAATGCTATTTTGGGAGTTAATATATTTTTCACTTCATTTCCTATTTTTGCATTAGGTGTATCTGAATATTTTGTGTTAAATGTAGAACAATTGAAGAAAAGGAGTGATATCTTGGCTATTTTATCAGAGGTCAGCAGTTTTTATGCAGTTAAAAACATATTTGTTTGCAAAATATACAAAAATTAAATCCTATACAAATAAACATACGCAATTAGTTCCTTTCTTATTCTCAAAT
>JAJIBD010039373.1:0-62445 GCA_021461705.1 Cryptotis parvus | reverse complement strand
CAGAATGCTTGAGCCTAAGACACAGGTACACCCGGCAGAGCAGAAAACCAGCTTTCTCGTCATACCTTGCCGTTGTACGCCAGGCGCACGATTACCTCCAAATTACCACAAATATTCTACCCACCCCTCTGAGAGAGCCCCACAAAAAGTAATGAGAATATTGCGCCCGGATGGCAGAGCCTGGCAAGCTGTCCAATGTGCGTGTTCGATATGCCAAATCCAGTAACAGAAATGTTTATTTTCCTGACCCTGAAAGAGCCCTTAATATGGCAGCAGTAAGAAAGGCAAACAAGCAGTGCCTGATAAAATTTCATGGCCATCCTAGGCTGCCAAAACGAAGAAGGACTAAAATGACTGTCTGTACTTTCAATGCACGTACGCTGGCATCGGAAGCATATATTGAGGATCTGATGGTGCAAGCAAAAAAGATCAAGTACGACATCATTGGTCTGACTGAGACGAGGAGGCGCTGATCATGCTGTATTTGACACCGGAGAAGAATTGTTCCTTGGAACATGTGGAAGAGGATCGTGGCGTTGGTGTCCTTGTCAACACGAACATGGCGGCCAACATTGATTCATTTGAATGCCTAACAAACCGAATAGGAGGATTACACTTTGAAGAGATGTGGCCCACTGCCAGCAATTTCTATCTTCATTGTCTACGCACCAACATCCACATACAAAGAAGATGAAATTGAGAAATTCTACATGGAATTGGAGGAGTTCTATAAAAAAAGATCACACCTTCTACAAGATCATAGTCGGTGATTTTAATGCCAAGATAGGACCAAGAAGATCGGCTGAAGAACTCCACATCGGGACCCATGGCCTAGAATGGAACTAACAGGGTGAGAGACTATCTGAGTTCATCATGTCCACCAAGACCATTCATGGGAACTCACAGTTCCAGAAGGCTGAAGCGAAACGTTGGACATGGGAATCTCCTGGCGGACAGTTCCACAATGAAATTGACCACATCATCTTCAATCGACGGTTTTGTCTGACCGATGTTGCTGTCGCCCCCAAATTCCAAACAGGATCGACCACCGTCTCCTTCGGGCAAAATTCTACTTCCCGCAACGGGAGAAAAAGGCTGCAAAGTTTAAGAAGAGAACTCCCAGAACGACCACCAACTGGGAACTCTTTGGCACCATTGCAGCAACATGGGAAGATACCATCATTGACGACATCGATGAAGAATACAACCGACTGGTTCAGCACCTCCATGATTGTGCGAAGAATGCCGAGAGAGAGAAAGACACAAAAGGACGCCTGTCTTCAGAAACTCTCGAGCTCATTCCGCCAACGTGGCAAGGCGCGAGCCTCAGGAGACCAAATGCTAACGTCCAAGCTTGCTAAACGGTGCAGAGAAGCGATAAAAGAAGACCTCAAAGACAGAAGAGCAGAAATACTGGAAGATGCAGCAGAAGCCGGGAAAAGCATTCGCACCGCCCGCCTGTCCTTCGCCAACTATAAGACCAAGATGACTGCCCTCCGACGCCCTGATGGATCTATCACATCTTCCAGAAAGGCAATGGAGAAGATTATCCAGGACTTCTACTCAAATCTCTTTGATAGCCACATCCACCTGCCCACATACCAAATTCCACAGGATGGATATGTCATTCCCAACGTTCTCCCTTCTGAAATCCGACATGCCATCTCGTCGGTAAAGAAGGGAACAGCACCAGGCCCAGACAAAGTCAGACCCGAACACCTGAAGAATCTGCCGCCGGTACTCATCAATACACTAGCTCGGCTCTTCACACGCTTACCTGTCCGAATGCAAGGTGCCCTCCCAATGGAAAACCAGCAGGACAGTTCTACTGTTCAAGAAGGGAGACATTCACGACATCGGCAACTATCGCCCCATCTGCCTGTTGTCCGTCATCTACAAGCTGTTTACACGAGTCATCCTGAACAGGATTAGCAGAACACTAGATGAAGGGACAACCATGCGAGCAAGCAGGCTTCCCGGAAAGGATTCAGCACAATCGACCATATCCACACAGTAACCAAGCTCATTGAGGTTTGTGGGGAGTACAAGATGCCGCTCTGTCTCACGTTCATTGATTTACAGAAAGCCTTTGATTCTGTGGAGACTGAAGCAGTCATCGAAGCCCTAGCCAAACAGGGTGTTCAAACCCAATACATCAAGATCCTTCGTGAGCTGTATTACGGATTCACCACCAGGATCTCACCATTCTACAAAGAAGTGATCATTGATGTGAAAAAGAGGGGTTCGACAGGGTGATACCATTTCACCAAAACTCTTCAGCGCCACCCTCGAGAACATCATAGCAACAATTAGAATGGGAAGGAATGGGAGTGAAGATAGATGGTCGGCAACTACACCCACCTCCGCTCGCTGATGACATCGTTCTAATAACACCAAACATTAGCCAAGCGGCACAAATGCTGGCTGACTTTGACCGAGAATGTGGAAAGATAGGTCTACAGCTGAATCTAAAGAAAACTATGTTCATGAAGAATGAACTAGTTCCAGAGGCCCCATTCACTCTCAATGGAACAAACATCTCTGAATGCAGCAGTGGTGTGTACCTAGGTCGAGAAGTCAACATGATGAATGACCTAAAACCTGAGCTGCGCAGGAGGAAGAGAGCGGCATGGAATGCCTTCAAAGGCATCGAAGAAATAGCTAAAAGGACAAAGAACCTCCGGCTCCGGGCACATCTCTTTGACTCCACCGTTCTCCCTGCATTAACATACGCCTCAGAGACCTGGGCCCTACGAAAGCAGGATGAGAATGCTATCTCGGGTCTCCCAGAGAGGAATCGAAAGAGCTATGCTTGGAATATCACGCCTCACTCAAGTGAGAGAAGGAATCCGAGTTCTGACCTCCGTCGCTATTCCAGAATCAGGGACGCTGTCTCGCTTGCCAAGGCATCGAAAATCAGATGGGCTGGACATGTAATGCGATTTGGAGACAACCGCTGGACTAGAGCCATTACCGACTGGATCCCACGGGATGTCAAAAGATCACGTGGGCCGCCCACCTACAAGATGGTCAGACTTCCTTGTCAAGACCCTGAAGGAACGGTTTGAGGCTCTTCATATTCCTGAATCAACCAGATGCCATTGGGCTACATTGGCACGTGATAGGGTCCAATGGAAATGTTACTGGCGCCCGCCGAGCAAATCGATGAATAACGGGATTCAAGTGATCAAGTGATCAAGTTCATGTACCTAGCTTGGATCTATCCAGGTTATGTGCTGTACTATACATCCCAAAAGGGTTCTTTGATAATTAGCACCATCAATAAATAGATAATTTTCCTGTAAGCTTTATACATATTTTGTTAGATTTATATCTATTTTACTTTGTAAGTGGTGCTAAAGGTAAGTGATAAAGTGATTTTATTTCAAATTCACTTTGTTCTTGGTGAATGTATAAGAAAGGATTTGGTTTTGTGTAATGGCCCTTATAGATTTGCAATTATGATATAATTATGTTAACAACAAAATTAATCAGGTCATTTTAAGTATATGCCTGGCTTTTATTAAAAGATTCATGTATTTACAGTATCCCATTTAAAACAGAAAAGCATACAGTAGTAAAACTATATGAAAACAACAGTGTCTATAGGCATCCAGAGAGCAAGATAAGGGGAGATAACTATTCATAAGCCAGAATAAGATAAGGTCTTGTGACACGATCTCCTGTTTTATAGAGTAATGGAAAGACATCCTATACTTGGTGTTGACAAGAAAATTCCCTGCTGGATCAGTGGGACATTCCCTGAGGAAACTGAAAACTACAGGGCCTTACAGCAACCTTGTTAGCTACTATGTTAGTGGACTTAACGCAAGTACTTCCATTTGTACTTCGATTTCTTCTCCTCCTTTCCCTTTATCCTTATAGTTTTGTTTGTTTGGGGGGTTATATCCAGCGTTTCCTGGGACTTAATTGTAGGCTACAAAGAGGGAACACATGTGAAGGTGTTTAGAGTACTATCTTTGGTGCCTTTCTGTATTGAACCAGGGTTGAGCTGATGCAGCAAGCGCCTTAAACCTGTATTCTCTCTCGCACCTGGACCCTTATGAAGTGGGTGAAGTTTAGGGGGGGGGTTCCACATAGATAATCATATCTCAGCTAACAAAATAATCTTGTTTTTTCCTGCACAATCTGTAAGCTTTTATTTTCCTTTCTTGTTTTATTGCATCGGGTGACATATCAATTATTGTTACACTTCTTCTTATATCCCTGTTACTGGCGCTGAATGGCTTTCATCACAGTAGTTGTGACCCTTAGTGTTAATTTTTCTCCATTTTTTTGAGCAGAAGATTTTGAGCCGCCTGGCCCCGGTGGTACTTGAGGGACTGGGTGGCAGGTTTCCAAACTCAGATTATCACATGCAAAAGCAAACACCTACTTGCAGCAAACCCCTGCTTCCAACCTTATATCTGATTCAATATTTAAGGCAATACATTTTCATTTTTTCACTTTGGTTCTTGCATCTATGAGCAACTTTCCAGTTTATTTTGTTCACTTAGGGAAAGAATGGACACTTCAAATTCTTATATACTAGTATGAAAATACCCCTGTGCCTCGGCTTTTCGCATTCAGTAAAGAGAACATAAAAGGGGCTGGAGCAATAGTACAGTGGGTAGGAGTTTGCATTGCACACCGTTTTAGATTTGATCCTGGCATCCCATATGGTTCCCCTGAGTACCACCAGAAGTAATTCCTGAGTGCAGAGCCAGGAGTGCTCCTGAGCATCACCAGGTATGACCCCAAAAGAAAAAAATCACTACATTATACCTTGCCAAGTTCATCAAGAAAATTATTTTCCATTACAGGCATCACGATTTAAGAGAAATAGTTGAAAATAGTATGAGACAAAAGAGGTTTTTCTTAATAATGAAGATCAATATAAGAAAGGGGTACGAAGGTAGAAGAGAAATTAATGGTGAGATAATCTTCATTTTCTTCAAGTACAGCTACTTAGAAAGTGAGTTTATATTTACTTTTATTGCTTTAAGTGGAAGAATTATGGGTAGTTTGATTTTAGCCAGATATAAATAGAACTTCTAAAGTTAAGACTGTTTACCAACATACTAAATGGTCTTTACTACGCGGTAAATTACTAATTATGGAGATATTTAGCCTGACTTAGTGATAAAACAAAAGAATTTCAGGCAGTTGCTTGAAGTGGGAGGGGTGAGATTAAGTATAAATTGTTGTCACTCTTTGAAGACTCAGATCCCTTGCTTCCAAGTAAAAATCTACTGAGGATTTACAGTCTATAGCCTCTCCTGTAAAGAATCACTAGATCTTTCCAGAACAGAGCCCAGGGAAAGAATATATGTTAACTAGCACTGATTACAGCTCATAACGGTGATCTCTGCTACAGATGAATCTTTTCACAAACCTTTACTTTACCCAAGAAACCTATTGAGAGAAATTAGATTTACCTGAAAACTTTTAAGTAAGTAAATAATGGCTTTATTTTTTAAGCCATTGCAGCAATCATGTATCACAGGTGAAAAGAGCATTGCATGTTTTAAAATAAGAAATACATCACCTACCCAAGTTAATTTTTAGCCACTTCCATCATCTTTATCTGTTTTTGGTGAAATGGTGCACATTGTAATAGATTAGTAATTGGTATCTATTGGTGGTAGTTATTAGTTGTGTTTATTAGTATAAGTTATTAGATTATCAGTATAACACCCATTTCAAAAATTAAGTCTTATTCCAGACACTTTTTTGGAAGGAAGGCAAAAGTTGAGCATTGCATGAAAGAGATAGAGAGTAGAGAGAGAGAGAGAGAGAGAGAGAGAGAGAGTAGAGAGAGAGAGAGAGAAATTAGGTCTGGGTGGGGGGGTCAGACTCAAAGAGTTTACAAAAACTAGCTTCAGATACATGTATATAAGTCACTATAATTTAAAGCAGAAAAGACAATCACCATCAAGTATGTGCTGAGAGTTCAAGGAAAGAAGAGATTTCCATGGTGTGGGGATTAGAGGAGGCTACTTATGGTAGTGGTGTTTGAGAGGGCCTTTGAAGGACAGCTGTGACACTAGAGATGGAGTAAAGGGATTTCGCTAGAGGATTATGAGAAAGTTGCTGAAATGCAAACCTGGAAAATACGTGTACCAGGAGAGGTTTTACTGTATTAGTCAGATGCCAGCTGGAAGCAATTCACCCAGATGGTTTTTTGTGAAGGCACATAACTGCAAGTGACCACGGATAGAGATTGGGCAGATTCCCATAAGAACAAACGAGGGAATGTTGAGGCACCCAGGAAATTAGCAGATTGGGGAGCCATTACCATTCTTGGGTTGAGGAGCTAAGTGGGAGGAAGCAGTGGTAAAGATGCCAAGGGCAGTTGGAGCCCAGGAGCTGGGGTATCTGGTGGAACTGGAGGTCAGTAGGCTTGAGGACCACTGCCAGACAAGAGGCACAAAATAAGGACTGGATGAGAACAAGTACCATGACATATGTCTCTTCCTGCTCTGCTTCTAATTTCGTGTCCTCTATGGGCCAGACTGAATATGAGCCCGGTGTGGAAGCAAGCACTTTGGGATGGCTTTGAGGTCACTAGCTTCAGTCATTAGGTAAAAAGACAAACAGGGTAAAAAAGAATACTTGGGCGGTGGGTGGTTGAAGGAACAGAGAACCATGAGATAAAAGATTGGTCACTTAAAGAAAATGTGAACATCTTAATACTAAAAGTTTTTAAATTGTTTAGTAGCCTATGTAGAAATACGCCTAAAATTTTATCAACAGGATTCAATAATGAAAAACTCTTGATGTAGATGTGTCACTTTTATTCTATGTTTCTCAATTTTGCATATGGTTTTCTACTTGTATTGGTCTCTTCATGATTAAAATATATTTCTTCAACTTGGTCTCAAATTATATCCCCACAGCAAGAGGGAATAAAAGATAACGACAGCACCCAAATGTGTTTCATGGAAATCCACAGATTTTTACCAAGACAACTTTAGTTCCAGATGGGAAAGGCTGTTTCCATTGCTACTTGGCAAACTAAGTTGTTTGTTTTATTTTTTGCAGGGAGTAAATATTTGGCAGTGACAAGCAATAGTTGATAAGAAGAGAAGCTTAATGTGAGAGGGACAAATTTCGGTATTTGTGCTTAGTATATCCATAAATTCATGTATTGTTCAAATGGAAGAGTTCGAAGAGGTGCTATTTTGTGCATGAAAAGGGTTTCCATTTTGAGACAATTTTACAATACTGTCAATAGCAGGCAGGGCTTTATGCGCATAGCATTCGGACCAGACCCCTTCACCATAGTTCTGATTTCCCTCTATCATTGTTTCCTACTCTCCTTACCACCTCAGTTTCTGTGAGACATGCTGGTACTTTGGGTGATGACACAGTATAAACATGAGTTAGTAAGAACTGGCGCAGGGCAGAAACAGAGAACCGATAAAGTAGATTAGATGATCAGCCTTAACTCTAGCTCCACATTAATCACATTGATATATATTCATTCCCTTTTCACTGCATCAAACCAAGCCAGACATTGCACCTGTAGAACCCTGATAGACAAAATATTTTTATTTATTTATTAAGAGTCAGTGCTGATTTTGCACCAGATTGCTGTTTGCTGTTGCATAATTTACCAAGAAGCTGACACTCTTGTCTCCTGAAGAAGATCGAACAGGGAATAGATAATAATGTCTAATTAATCCGTATTAAAAATTAATAATCATCACTAGAAACCGCTAAGAGGAGTATTAAAGTTCATGGTTTGAAGTTCTGAATTATTACAAATATTTTATTGGCCTCAAGCTTCAAAGTTTGAAGTTGTCTTTTATGCAATCTTATTATAATAAAGGCCTAATTAATGGTGTGATACATCTCAAAAGACACAAGAAGATCAGTGGCAGGGAAATGGCTCTATCCCACTTCCTCGGGGTAATTTTGATATATGATAGTGTTAAGAAATTTGAACCCACATATATTGTGTAGTGGAATTGTGAGCGTGATGAAGAGTGGTCTCATTCATAATACCATGGCTAGTATAATGATAAGATGATACAGTTGTAATATGAACTGTCCTCAACAGATTATGCTAACTGAAGGAAAAGCAGGTCTTATAATGCATGCTTGTAGTTGGCACTTAAAAGTATGAAAAGTCTAAAGAGACAGAAACATGCTCATGGTTTGGTGGAGGATGGGGATATGGATGGGGAATGACTGTTTTAATGGGCAAGTGGATTTCTTTTGGGAGTGATTAAAATGCTCTTAAAATGGATTTGGTTATAGTTTCATAATAGGGCATATACTAAGGACCAGAGGCTTGTGTTCTAAAAATAAATAAATTTGGGTGGCATGGTTTAAGACAGTGAACAAAGGATAAAGCCAAAAACTTGTCAATGTGATGCATGCTGTGAGTTGGGTACAAGAAATAAGTCACGCTCTCTCACTCCATCTCACTGGGTAGACAAAATGGCATGTGTGGCTGGGAAAGCCTATCTGGGATTAGAAACCGCTTAGTCAACTGAGCAGATATAGGGCATTGAGGAATGCAAAATGGTTTATGTAACAAATTAATTTTAAATCAAAGAACTTCAACTCCTTATAAGAGCACTGTTTTATTATACCAACCAACTGAACTATTATAAATCAGGACTATTTTTTAAAGCAGTTGGGGGTGGCGTTAATAGATTCTACAGGAAGAGAGAGAGGATTCCAGAGGGAAAGCAGAGCTTTAAATTACAGATCTTGGAGAGGGGGTAGAATGACGTTTCCTAGCCAAGTTACCACTTGGCTTCTGACCATGCCATACATGTTTCTATAAATCAAAATGAGAGTGCACTGGGGCGAGGGATGGGTGCTGTAATATTGTATGACTGAAACTCAATCATGAACCCTTTGTAATTGTGTATCTCTACATAGTATAATAAAATTTAATAATTCAAACAAAATGATTTCAAGGAACCAAAATTATGTGGGAATAATTAAGATGCTCCATTTAATATACAGGTGATACCTATGGATCCGTGTTGGTCCTAAACATAGAAAGTAAATTTTAGGATACTTCCTGAATCAGCTGGGGAAGGAACAATAGAGGAAAAGAGTAAATCTTGCATCCAACACAAAAGGCATACTATATTCTAAGGAACATTTTTTTTAAAAAGACACAACAAGAACATAAGTCCAACTAACCCCTCAGAGTTAGGGCTAGAAATATAATACAGGAGATAAGACATTGCTATGGATGGAAGCCACTTCAGTAGACTGGGATTTGATTCCCCAACTCTGCACATGGTTCCAGAAATACCGTAGGCTAATTCCTGAGTAAGGTATGAGGCAGGAATAAAGCTCCCTTGTTTCCTCTGAGTGCTATTATGCAGAGGGACACTCTCCTGCTTCTCCCAAAAAATTCAACACGGTTTAGCTTGGAAATTGCTATGCAAACATATGCAACTTATAATTCCATTTTATAGATAAAAAAATAAGCTCGGCTAAAGCTAAAATCAACGTGATTTATATATTTATTTATTTATTTATTCTTTGGGGGATCACACCCAAAAATTCTCAGGGTTACTCTGTGGCTATGCACTCAGGAATTACTGGTGGTGCTCGGGACACATGGGATGCCGGGATCAATTCAGGTCAGCTGCATGCAAGGCAAGCACTTCACCACGCTATTGTTCTGGCCCCAAAAGTTCAATTTGATCACTTGATAACTTGACATCCTATTATTCATCGATTGCTCGAGCGGGCACCAGTAACATTTATTTGATTCCTATCATGTGCCATTGCAGCCCAATGGCATCTGGTTGTTTTAGGAATATGAAGAGCCTCTCAAACCATTCTTCTCAGGGTCTTGACGAAGAAGTCTGACCATCTTGTGTGGTGGTTGGCCACATGATCTTTGATAAACCTGTGGGGATCCAGTCAGTAACGGCTCTTAGTCCATCTGTCGCCTGCAAATCGGATTACATATCCAGCCCATTCGACTTTCGATGCCTTGCGTGGCAAATCCAGACAGCGTCCCTGATTCTGGAACAGCAACAGAGGTCAGAACTCCCAATTCCTTCTTTCCCTGAGTGAGGCGTGTGATATTCCGCTACGAAGCTCTTGCGATTCTTTGGGAACTTTAATAGTGTTCTCTATCCTGCTTTCATTGGGCCCAGGTCTCTAAGGCATATGTTAATGCAGGGAGAACAGTGGAGTCAAAGAGATTTGCCTTGGAACCGGAGGTTCTTTGTCTTTAGTTCTTGAAGGCATTCCATGCCACTTTTTCTCCTTTCAAGAAGTTTCAGGTTTTAGGTCATTCATCATGTTGACTCTTGACCTAGGTACAATATAACTGCTGCATTTAGAGATGTTTGTTCTATTGAGAGTGAATGGCCTCTTGGAACTAGTCTTATTTTTCAATAACATAGTTTTGTTGAGATTCAGCTGTAGAACTATCTTTCCATGTTCTTGGTCAAAGTCAGCCAGCATTTATGCCGCTTGTAAATGTTTGGTGTTATTAGAATGATGTCATCAGCAAGCAGAGGTGCAGCTGCGATCATCTATCTTCACTCCCATTCCTTCCCATTTCTCCCAATTGTCACATGCTGTTCTCTAGGGTGGTGCTAAAGAGTTTTGGTGAAATGGTATCACCCTGTGAAACCCCTTTTTACATCAATGATCACTTCTTTCAGAATGATGAGATCCTGGTGGTGAATCCATACAGCTCACGAAGAATTTTGATAAACTCATTTTTAAAACAGAAGTGAGTTGGAGAATGCTACAGTGGGGTAAGCTGTTTTGCTTCCCATGTTCTGACCCTGGTTTAAATCCTCGGCACCACACATGTTCATCAAACATGTCAAGCTATCTCTTATGGAAAGTTTAGAGTGGAAGTTCAAAGATGGCTCAGGTATGGCCCAACTAGCTTCCGGGGGGTTTAAAATATAAATAATGTCCCTTATGCAATCTCAGAGGCCTTATAATATAAAAAAATAGTATTTACTCCACTAGCCTCTGAACTCCTAACTCTTATTCCATTCTTATGATAGTTTCTGTTAGAAATTTCTGTTAATTCTAAAATATTTGTTATTTTTGTTTTGCATATGTGAGATATGTAGAAGTGAATTGCTTTACTCCTTTACTAATTCAACACCTTTCTGTGCTTTGAGAAATTCCCAATATTAACTGGACAGATCTTGTCTTTTTAAAATATAAAATATTTTAAATCCCAGATATTTATAATCCCAGAGATAATATTTATCTGTCCTAGAGATAGCACAATACATGCCATACCTCCACTTTTTAGCATATGTGTTGCCAAAGCGCTGACAGAACTCCGATTTTTAACTCCTTAGGACTTAGGAGATTAAAGCCCAAGAGCAGGTAACATGAGGCATTCATGCTAGTGATGATATGGGCCACCCAAGGATGTAGCCAAGTGGGTGGGGAGTGGAGATCAGTATCAGCAGCTTCCAACATTCCCAGAAAAAGTAAAGATTTGCGCTACCAGATATGGGGCATTCTAAGCAAATTATCCATAAAGAGCAATGAAGTGTGGTTTATCAATATTTTACGTCATTGACAGACTGAATAAAACATGGTGGTTCTAATAGTGATGGCTGCACAGCCTAGGTGTACAGTAGGTACTATAAGTTCAAGTGTCCAGCATTCTATGATTAACTGTACAAGGAGCTAGGCCCAATGCATTTTTAGGGTGCATTCCTGCTACTAAGCAATGCATGTACTTGCCACAACCTCTCCTCAGTATCGTCTCCCCGGTACTCAAGTACTTTACCTCCCCCAAAGCAAAATCTATGCACATATTTCTATTACTATACACATATATGCTCCCCATGGAGACAGCTCTGCTAAGAAGCATGGAGAGCCAGAAGTCCCACCACCCTTCTGAATAACTTCTTTATCTGTGATTTGGAGATATAAAAGATCAGAGCCCAGTTTATGACTGATAAGCTGAACCCTTATTAAAGCTTTATTAACTTGGTCACAGAATGTAGAATCTGCTGTTATATTTGTAGAATCAGGCTGAAACCGGCCCCATAACCTTTGCTTTCTGACACTATCTTGGTTATTGGTCTTTCTCTCCTTTCCTAACCAGCTGCATTGTGGATCACCCTGGATGTTACTCCTGGCATTTAAATGTTCTGGGAAGACTAAATGCTATTCAGCTACTCAGGTTGGGCATCATGCAAGTCTATGTGACTTAACCCCTGAATCTGTTTTTTTAAAGTATTTTGGCTATACCAATCAAGGATATGTGCCAATTAAACAAATAGAGTTACACAATTAAAGTTCAAGTATTGGTTTTGTCATACAGTGTTCAGCACCCGCCCCTCCACCGGTGCCCATCTCCCATTCACCAACATCCCCGGTTCCCCTCCCCCTTTAGACCCCTTCAGGGCAGGTTCTTTATTTCCTTTTCTCTCTCTTTTTTTTCTACCTTCCTTCCAGACCATGGATTACAGAACATACATTAAGGGGTTGTCATGTGTATCCTTTGCTCCTTATTTAATGGCTCAGTTCTAGGGTTGGCATTAGTACTCCTCGACAATTGTTAGCACCCTGTTCCATTTTCTGTCTTACCTAACCCTGACCCACACAGTTTGTGATAATTTCCCACCTGACAAGACCTCCGATATATGCTTCACTTGACCTTGGATATTGGGTAGCATAATATGTACATATATATTTATACCATGCAAATAAATGCAGTCATTCTGTATCTGTCTCTCTCCTTCTGGCTAATTTACGCTCAACATAATCTTCTCCATGTCCATCCACTTATAGGCAATTTTATAACTTTTTTTTCCTAACAGCTGCATAGTATTCCATTGTTAGATGTACCAAAGCCATCCAGTCATCGATTTTTCGGCACTCTGGTTGCTTCCAGACTCTGGCTCATTGTAATATGCCGCTATGAACATAAAAGTAGGGATGGTGTTTCTGCTGCGCATTTTTGGTTTCCCATAGTGAATCTGGTTTTTAAATAGTCACTATTTATTTTAATGTTCATTTTGTAATCTGGCACTGCAAAAATTTCTTCTAGTCTCCCTTCCTATGCTTCTACATGACTCATCAATCTAGTTAAAGGAGAATTAGACCCAGTCAGCTTCCAAGGTAATCTATATTCCACCTGAAACAGAGAAGCTCAAGTAATTTTCTTCACAAAACTGGGAATTAGTTTATGGAATGATCTTAAGACCAAATCTAGTAAATCTGGACCTCTTGAAACTATGGCTTTTTCATACCTGAGCACAGCATTTTAGGAAACTCTAGGAGGTAAGGCTGTTTTCTGAATGCAGGGTCGTGGTGGTATTTTGTTGAGTCTAGGATGGGATTCAGCTCCAAAGAGATGTTGTTTCTTTGTCTTCACAAATGATCTGTTTGGTGGGAATGATAGTATAATGGTAGGGCATTCTTCAGGCATTAGCCTGCCAGGTTCCAGCCTTGGCGCATCCCATATGGTTCTTTGAGCACCACCAGGGGTGACATCCCTAGAGTATAGAGACAGGAGGTCCTGGAGCATGGCTGCGTGACTCCTCCTCCAAAAAAGTACTGTTCTGAAGACAGTTGATGCTAACCTTTTTCTAATTTTCACCTTAAGCTTGTTAGGTTAGATGACTTAAATGGGTCCAATAAATGTTAGTTAGATGATTTTAATGTGACTTTAACAAATGCCCTGTTTGAGAACTGTTGATGTTAAACTTTCTTGAATTTTTCTTTTCTTCCTTTTTTTCTTTGGCAATGCTCAAGGCCGGTCTGAAACTCCGGAATTACCCCTGGAAGTGCTCAGGTACCATATGGGATGTGTGGGGTCGAAACCAGGGTTGGTGTGTGCAAGGCAATGCCCCCACAGGCTGTAAAGGTATCATTCGGCCCCAGTCTTCTAATTTTCACCCTGTAAGTTTTCTGTTAGGTTAAATGATTCCCTCTTGTATCACTTGGTCTTCCTGTTGATCATCGATGAGCTGAGGAAGTCACCAGTAACATCTCCGGTATGTCCTGTCACATGCTGGCGTAGCCCAAGGGCATTTCCATTAGCTCCAGTAACATGTAAAGATTACAAACCATTCCATCAGGTCATGGAAATGAGGTCTATAATTGTTACTGGTATTTGGCTTTATCAACAGCCAGGTAGCTTGCCAGGCTTTGCTGCATGGGTGGTATACCTTTGTAGTCACCTCTAATTTCTGGTGAATTTATTGGATGAATCAGGGTACTACAAAGCAACTCGGCGGCAAGCCAGGCTGTGATCAGCCTCTTCTGCTGCGGAGCCCGGATTTTAGTGGGAGTCTGTATGTGGAAATGGCGGCCCTGCGTGGGGTTCTCTGGCTTCTTGCTAGGCTCTGCTGGGGTGGTAGGGACTGCCATCCTCCCAGGTGCCTCTTCAGTGATCGGCTGGGCACAGGGAGAGCTGGTAGCGCCTGTCCCATGTATGTGAGTCTCTGGATCAGCATATCTTGGCTGGGTTTAAAAAGACTGCTGCACTGCAGGTCTGTTGAGCCGAAAAGGTGTGTGATCAAGCTCTTCTGTTGTATGTAGCTCTGACGCAGGGGGAAACAGATGTGGAAAATGGCGGCCCTCATGGTGTGGGGTTCTTCAGGCTTCCTGCGAAGCTTGGCTGGGTGGCGGGCCAGGGCTAGAACTCACCATTCCTCCAGGCGCCCTCGTGATCAGACGGGCTACTAGAGACTTGATTATATGTAAAATCTTTACATATGAAAAAAAATTTACATTTGTAAATGACTTAACATATATAAAATCTTAGAATTTTGGTATCTGGCTATCCAAAGGATCTTGTTTATTAGCAGAGTGATAAATACAATATATTCACCTTGTGATATTAATCTTCTCTGACTTCTCTTGTCTCTGAGACTTGAAGTGGCTTGTGTATTCATTCTCCATAGTATCTGTAGTTAAACCACCCTCCCAGCATTTCCCCACCTTTTTCTTTCTATTTTCCTGTCCCCTCCATCTTTCTCATCTTTTTTTCTTTTCTTAAGACTCACATGAGGACACAGAATTTATTATTTTGTTTGTTTTTTTGCTTAGGATCAAACTGGTGCTCACTCACTTATTCCTGGCTTCTCATACTGGCGGATCACTCTTGGGGGCTACAGAGATCATATGTGATTCTGGAGATTGAACCTTAGGTAGCTGTGGTGTAAGGCAAATGCCCTGATTTTGCTGTACTGTCCTTCCAACCACGAAGACAGTTTTGAGTCCAGGGAGAAACTTTCGTTTAAGTAGTGGGGCATCAGCCTTCGTATTCATATCCCATAAATTATCTTTCTTCATCCTTGAAAATTAAAGTCATTAGGAATCCAGAGTTCTAACCTCCATCAACAGTCGAGAAGCAGGGTCATCTTATTTTGCTAAGGTATTGAAAAATCAAGAGGATTGGTTATGGAATGTAATTTTGAGATGACTGCTTTGACTGCTACTGATTGTATCCCAGTGACATCAAAAGATCACCCAAAGGCAACCCACCAACAAGATGGTCAGATTTCTTCATCAAGATCCTGAACAAACGGTTTGAGGCTCTCCATATTCTTGTAGCAAGCAGATGCCATTGCCACAGTGGCACATGACAGGGACAATGGAAACGTTACTGGCGCCCACCGAGAAAATCAATGAATAACGGGATGTCAAGGATCAAGTGATTCTCCAAAGCTTTGTTGTTAATAAAAAGAAAAATAACCACAGTAAAAGTTATGTTTTTTCACATGAATTGGTGACAGTAAACAATGACTTCATCCTCCCTATTGGATAGGTCAAAGGCTAGTTACACTTTCCTTTGGTTCAACCAAGATTAAGGGCTCTCTCTCTATTTTATCTTATTTCCAGCACTTCTATTCTTAAGATACATCTTATTTTATCATATTCTGCTACTCACTCTTATATGTTCAATTAGTTATATAAAAATAAAAGAAAATAATATATTGAGCTGTTTCGATGGTTTCCCACAATATACCAGCCTAGCATCGTGTTACCCAAAAGTAGAATTTATTTTGCGGTGCAATCTTAATCTTTCATACGCACATTCCCAAACTCTTTTTTTTGCTCTTTTGGGTCACACCCGCAATGCTCAGTGGTTACTCCTGGCTCTGCACTCAGGAACTACCCCTGGTGGTGCTCGGGGATTGAGATGTAAGAGCGCCGGGATCAACTCCCGTCGCACAGGCAGGCCACGCAAGCACAACTTCTACCCATCACGCTCGCCCCCTCCCCTAAACTCTTATTGCTGAAAACAGCATGTAAAATTTATGTTATTAGTGAGTAAGTACCAATTCTCATGAATACATGCCTGCTCTTTATTATTGATCTGCTCCTTCTTTGGTACATAAAATATAGGCATTTTTAGTGGGATATTTTATTTTGAAAAAAGTTAACATATCTTGAATGTGTTAAGTCCCACATTCCGTATCAAGGCACTATACAGTTTCCTACACACTACCCAGTTACTCTAATAAAGGAGCCCTAACAACATTTAAGAGTTGAACTCAGTGCTTGGGCTAAGTATCTCTGGGAGTGGATCCTCTGCTACCTGTGATGGAAGACCCATTAAAAGAAAAACTGAAATGGTTGCTGAGTGGTAATAGAAAATGATTTTAGTTAGAGCACACTACAGTAGTAGAAAACTGCATGGCACATGAATGATCTGGGTTGGATCCAAAGCATTATATGGTTCCCCAACCCATTAGAGAGTGATCTCTGAGCATAGAGCCAGGCGTAAAAGCCTTTGACACAGCTGAGTCTAGCCCCAAAACAAGTTAAATGATTCAGAGGGACCATATTTTCCTCATAAAGCACAACTATAGCAATTAAAGTTCTACAGACATGGGGCAGAGCTGCTACTGGCTCTCCCTGTTAGCCTCTCACATGAGCCTGGAGGGATGGCGGGTTCAAGCCTGGCCCACCACCCCAGCAGAGCCTAGCAACAAGCCAGACAACCTGCCAACTTCCATGATGGCCTCCATTTTCCACATCCTGGACTTCTCCCACCTCATCAGAACTCCCCACAGACCAGCCTATCACGGCGAGCTGTTCGGCACATTGTTCATCAATAAATGCTGGATTTAGAGGTGACTACAAAGTATGCTACCCGCGGGCAGAGCCTGGCGCTACCTGTTGTCAAGTATTTGATACCAAAATACTTAGTAACAATCAGATTCTATCTTTTCTCATGACTGCGACCGAATGGTTTGAGGCTCTTATGTTCTTGAGGAAGCTAGGTGCCCCCCTTGGGTACTTTGCATGAGACAGGACATATGGATGAAAGTACTGGTGCTGCTCCGAGCTAAAATCGATGATGAATGGGAAGAACAGTGACAGTGTATATGTGAATTAAAATTTCTATTCACTCCGTTTTTAACTACTCAACTTATTACTTTAAATCATTTTGATGTTCATATTTTGCCTTTCTCTGTCGATTTGCGTTCATGTATGTAGCATGCAAGTACTAGATGCTGATATGGGGTAGAGATGTAGAACAAAGTAGCCTTCAAGGACTTTGAGCCCCTTCCTGTAAAGGCTAGAATTGATAAGACATCAGACTCAACATACAGTTAACTCCTAAAAGATACTGAGTTTGGGAATGGGAGAAAAACATAACAAGTACATATTCAGTCAGAAATGAGAAATAAAGAGAAAAGCTGGTGATATGTATAACTTAAACAATTCCATCTCAAAAGCAAAGAGAGGCAAAGGTTGCCGACAGCGAATTGAGTCACCCCACGTGGGCCTCAAAGACTAACCCAACATTTCACGGTTGCAGGAGCAGAAGGTGATTTGTGGTGGCACTCCGGGATCAACGGTCAGAGATCTTAATCTGTTCAGAACTGTACAAAACAGACTGCAAAATGGGTGCCAGCTTCGAGGGCTTCATCACGGTGTTGTACCAAATACAGCTTATCCTAAACTATGTACAGTGCAGCTTTTAACCAGCTATTGTGAAGCAAAAATTACGTTTTTTGCACAAATATTGGGACGGTCAGAAATGAAGAGATGGTAAGCCTCAAGCCCTAGTCAACAGGATGCAAATCTAGTTCTATTGTGGAACACGGGATTCTGGAAGGATTAGTGGAGAATGTTTTAAGATGACTGTAAGGAACAAGGTTTTCACCACTCCTGGGACTTTAGGGAAATAGATGGCAAATTGGATCCACCCATTCTTTTTAATCCCATCAAGTTGCACATGTTTATAAATAGTGTTTTCATTGTAACCCCTAAATGAGAATTTAGTACTGGAACTGGCCATCTTGTGACTAGCTATTTTCTAAGATTGTTAGATTCTTTTCAGTTAAACAAACTAGAGTAGATTTCACATATCCACCGCTAAGGATTTATATGTACAGTTTATAATACTCTTAGGTGCCATCATTCTACTCATTCTGACTGAATTAGGACACGGTGGCACAAGTCCAGATATTCTATCCTGTGTTTCTTTCCCGACTCAGGGAACTTCAAAGTGGGGTAGTATAAGGAGTGAAAAAATTAGGAAGTCTTCTGTTTTGCTAAAGACTTCATCCCTCACCTCACCAAAGAAAACTCTCTCAGAGGCATTTCGATGATTTCTGATTAGCCGGAGCTGGTTTTGAATTGTCTTCTTGACAAAAAGACAGACTACACTGATTTTGAGTGTCTTGAGCTGCTCTGGGATGGCACTAAATCTCAGATTCATGCTGATGAGGGGACCCAGGCCATATTTGCCAGGGCTGCATATGTAATAAAGTGATGGCACAGCTCAAAGAAGCTGGATTGTAGAAACCTCCCAGAGGTTGCTCAAAGTCTCTCACCTAGCTAGAGTTAGCCTGGAGGGCCAATGGTTTACCTTTCTGTATTTGGCCAAGAAGACAGGTATGATTTAACAGCATAATTTAGGATCTTCCATTAAAAGTGTTGTCTTGATAACAAATCTTTTTTTCCCTGGTTTGTATCTTTTGGTTCTTCTTATTTATTATTTCTTTCTAAAATTTAATTGGGACTTTTTCTGGTTTAATAAAATGGAAAGGAGAAATAGATCACTGATTTGACATCTTTTCTTTTCTTTTCCTTTTGCTCTTTGGGTCACATCTAGCGATGCTCAGGAGCTTCTCCTGACTCTGCACTCAGGAGTTACTCCTGGCAGTGCTTGGGAACTTATGGAATGCTGGGGATCAAACCTGGTTGTGCCGTGTGCAAAGCAAACACCTGCCCACTGTACTACTCTCTGGCCCCATATTTTCCTTTTTTTCTTCTTGTTCCCCTTGGTTTTTGGTTTGGATTCACACCCAACAGTACTCAGGGATGACTTCTGGCTCTGGCTCAGGGATCATTCCTAATGGTTCTTAGGAGACTATGGAGTAATGGGGTTGACTACATGTAAAACAATCACTCTGCCTGTTGAGACTACCAATCTGGCCCCAAGAATAAATCTACTTTTTAAAAAATTTAATCACTGTGATTTACAGAAGTTGTCCATAATACAGTATTATTTTTAGGTGTTCAATATTGCAAAATCAACAATACTACCACTACTGTGATAAACTTCCCTCCACCAAATTTACAGGTTCTATACACTTTCATAATTTCCCCTTTACACTAATGAAACAATACCTGATATAAATGTTACTACAGAAGGCCAAATAAATTATAAAAACATATGTTATAAAAAGAATTTATGGTTGAGATAGTATCTCACAACTGTAAGTTACTAACCATCATTGACTGAGACTTATTGAACTGGTTGGTATTGGCAGTCCACTGCTGCATTGTGTTTTCACCCCTGAGTTTAGTGTAGAATCTGTGCCTCCCATCAAATCTGCAGTGCTCTACAGGGCTGAGTACCATGACCATTTGGAAGTATTTGCAGCCGCCTTGTGTTCCAGGTGCTGTGAAGTTGGGATGATTTCGGACTCAGTGGCTGATGAGCTTCAATGGTGTAACTGAACGTCTGGGCTGTTTGTGTGCCAGAGGATATGTTCGGTATCAGGGAGGCTCTCCCAGTGAGATGAAATCTGCCCTCCCCATTTAAAAGGGCCCGTTCATGAGCAAGCTTTATGATACTTATATATTATATTCTTTTTTAGTGTTGGGACACTTCCCTGTTTTCTATCTTGTGCTTCCCTGTCTCCTTTCTTTTTATTCCTTACCAGTGTTGAAGGCCCCGGGGCCACTCTGAGCCGTCAAACAAGTCAGTGGTTTGATATAAGGGACCATGGATGCAGTGCTGCTGAGAATAGCTGGGCCACTCTGGGAGTGCCACTAGGTTTTTAAAGTCTGCCAAAGGTTAGGGGACCATAGGAAGGCTTTGAACCCTGGGTGTGCCAAATAAAGGCATCATTTTTCTCTCTTTTTTTAAATTTTTGTTCACCACTTATCAGACATTACAAATTGTAAGATGTATGCTCGAAGTTTTGGTTCTACAGTAGTTCCAACACCAATCCCTCCAACCAAACCTTAAATCCCATAACTAATGTTTTCACCTCCTTACCCTCCCACTTACCCCAACCACTAGCGGGTTCCGTATATCTTTTCTCTCCTCTCTACTATCTCACCATTTCCGCTACCTTTCCTACACATCATAGAATGCAGTACATTAAAGATTACTGTACTTATTCCACTAGTTTGATGGACTACGTGGTTGCTTGTGACTGAGCGACTTTGGGGCCTCATGGTCAGTGTCCAGACAGTGAAAATAGCGGCAATGTGCTGGCAAATCTCATCTGGCTGCTCCGGTACCCCGAGATGTTGGGTCAACACCCAAAACCCCATCTGTCCTCCTGGGGGCCTCATGGTCAGCTGAGCTAGGGAGAGTCAATTGCCAGTTTTCCCAGCTGCATTTGAAGCTCTGCATGCTATGGCTGGTTGCCCCAGGGTAGCTCTGGCGGGGCCACCTGGCTCAGACGAAATGGAGAGGGGAAGGGGCGACCTCAGCCCTCTGATGAATTCCGGTGATTCCAGCTTCTGGGAGCCATACATCTTAACCCCCTTTACTTCTCTCCTCCTCCATCTCTCCTCTATTTTTCTTCTACTTTTCCTTCACCTTCTTCTCCTGCTTTATCCTCATTTATGGCTAAGAATAGATTTTTTTTAAAATTATTGATTGCAGCAGGAGAGGTAAAACTGAGGGTCTCTAACATAAAATGCAAGCAAGAGAGACATCACAAGAAAAATATTCTAGGGGGCATTTTTTTGCACTCTCCTAACCCGGGTCTGATCCTCGGCATCCCAAATGGTCCTCGAGCACTGCCAGGAGTAATTCCTGAGTGCAGAGCTAGGAGTTACCCTGAGCATTGCCAGATGTGACCCCCAAAGAAAAATATTCTAACTGTAGTGACATTGAAAACATTCTTATTGCCATCATCATTTTGCAATGTCTAGGAATAAGTTAACTATTCCTCAACTTGAAAAAATGGAGAAAAAAAAGATGAATTATATTAGACTCAACAAACACTGTCATATCTTTAGGAAATGGTGGGTTTTATCAACATTTATATTGTCATAGAGAAAACAGTATATTAGAAGTTACTTTGTAAATGTGAGTAGTTGATGGCTTTGGAACTTCTGGCCAAGGAAATTTGAAGATACAGTGGAGATCCTTCTATTATCCAGGGTACTGATATTTGCAAGCAAACCATAGAGCTTTCAACCTACCTTCATGTTTCTACCAACTGATGGCAGAGATAGTTGTGCTTCTTATGAGAGCATCATGGGGAAGCATCTTCTGTACCTTCTGTGGTTTAACTGTGACAGTCTGGCAGCATCTCAGACAGAAGAGATCTGAGGGCACATCTGTGGTGTCTTCGTTAAGATAGGACACATCTGTGGTGTCTTTGTTAATTAAGAATTACTCTGACAAATGCCCACATTGGTCAGAGCTGGGCAGCTTAACACAACAGAAATGTTCAATTTCACTGTCTTGGAATCTACAAGTTTGAAACCAGGTTGTCAGTAAAGTTAGCCTCTTCTGGAAATTCAGGAGAATGTCTCCCCAGTTTCTGGTGACAGAAACACTTGGTGGCCTCTGACTTTGTAGACTCATTTCTGCAATCTTTGCCTCTATCTTTTTTTTCTTTTATGGATCATACCCAGTGAGGCTCAAGGATTACACCTGGCTCAGCACTCTGGAATGACAACTGGCAGAGCTCGGGACCATATAGATGCTGAGGACTGGACCCAGGTCAGCGAGGGCAAGACAAACGCCCCACCCGCTGGACTATTGCTCTGACACCTTTGTCTCTATCTTCTGACCTAAATGTTAGTCTCCTTCTTCTCTCATCCTGAGAGAGACAGTCTCATCTTAAATATTTAATTTAATTATATGTGTAAGACCTGTATCCAGATAGTTATATTTACACATGCATGGGTAAGGAATTGTATACATATTTTTAGAGGACATAATTCAACCCATAAGACAATTTTGCCATAATCAGTAACAACAGGTTTTAAAAAATCAAAGGTTAAAATCTTAAAAGTTACTATAAAACCAATTGAACATTTTAGTCAGCGGAAAAGAATTTTGAATCCCACCACTAACCTGAGTTTTATCACTAAACAAAAGAGAAAAAAATAAATGCTTTGCTCACAATCTGTTTGTTTAGAAAAATTCCTGATGATGAAGACTGCTTTCCTTAGACACTAATGTTATGTTTACAATCATTCCAGAAACTCAATGGAAATTAACAATGCCACTAAATTGCTCTTCAATGTTTTACTAAAAAAAAAACCTTTTAATGCAAGAAGTAAACCCATGTGGTTGACTTCACTGAAGATGATCTGGGAGTTAAGAATCATATTCTATTACTTGAGTCTTGATCTCTCAGGAGATGTTATTCAGAGGAAAGTCAAGAGTGCTCTTGATTAAGTAAGTTCAGCGGTTTTAATATGTAAAGTCAAATGGTCAGTTAGAAACGAGAGAAATCTGTCAACCCCATAGGTTTTATCTTAAACTAAAACTAATGGGAAGTTTCACTTCATCATCAGAAAGCCTTTGATAGACCATAACGTTTTCATGCTTCTAATATAATCATGCTACACTCCTGTCTCAGAGTAGGGGAGAAGATAAGCCAGTGGCTTTCATAGATCAGCTTTTCTGTAGCAGATTGGACAGCATGCTTTAATGATTGCTGACAATTCTGTCTTTGAAGACTTCTCTGTTTCCTTGACATTTCTCCACCTCTGTTAATGGAGTGCATTTGATACTTTGCAGTGAGAGTCCAGATCTGCTTCCCTATGTAAGCCACCCCCACCCACACACACGCTTTCCTGCACATGCACACACATTTGCCTTCCATTCTCTTCCCTTTGTTGTGCCATGTTGTTGCAGTTCTAGGGGAGTTGCACTCTTTTGATTGCCTTATTCAGGGGTGGTCACACTTACAGTAGTGGCAGAAATTGCCCTCTCAGTCTCATGCTGGAGTTAGCACTGTGTCACTGAGCCACATTTACAGACCTCCCTACCAATTGTTTCACAGCTCAATTTTTGGTTTTATTGTGCCAATAAGTCCTGTAAAAAGCAGACACTCACGGTGGTATAATAAAATATTTTTTAAAAAAGCAGACACTTAAAGCAGATGATTCAGTGAGTACATATCATCAGTCTGAAAGACATAATTATTGGGTAATAACCGCAAGTGTGCAGAGCAAATAGTATTAATAGGTGATCTATTAAAGCCACTGGCTTATCTTCTCCCCTACTCTGAGACAGGAGTGTAGCATGATTATATTAGAAGCATGAAAACGTTATGGTCTATCAAATAAATTCACTGGAATTTAATTTCTAGAGTTCAGGATTCAGACTGATGACAATAAGGCACGCTACTAAAATGCTTTTCACGTTATCTACTGTTTGCGATGACCCAAACCTCTATGCACCTCCAGCTATTTGGTTCATCAGGACCTTGCATATCTGCAAGTATATTTCAATCTATAATCACGAGTCTAAAGATAATTAGAAAATGATGCTATATGTTAATTTGCATGTAAAAGCAACTTTTAATATGAAGATGTGCTTAGATTAAAACAATTAAAATTTGTTTTTGAGTGCTCCAGGTTCAAGAGGCTTGAGGGCTGTTTCAGATGATTCTTAGCCAACTAGACTAGTAGCTCAATGTGAGAGTTCAAAGAAGCATTGCCTGGGACCTGCAATACTGGGGATTACTTGGACCATCCCAGGGATGTTGGGGTCCTATAGGGCCATACCTGAACCTGGGTTGACTCAGGCGAAACATGAACCTTAACCCCAGTACTGGTTCTCAGATCTTCTGTACTGTTTCTCTGCTGGAAAAGTAGAAAGTTATTTGGCAAGACCATAGAGTGCTTTGGCATTATGTTGACATTACTTTAACAAAAGACTTATCTGTCCTGCCTACTGGATATGAAGACATTTGGTGTGGCCATTTGGTGTGGACTCATATATTTACATGAATGGGACCATCTTATAGATGTAACTATGTGATCTCTGGGTACATTTATGAACCTAGGTACTACCACCGTATGCACTAAGACTTTAGTATGAAAATGCACATAAAAAGCCTTCTTTGAAATATAGCCATCATGATTAATTGAAATATATATACCCAGAAAAACAAGAGATTTTTCCTGTGTAAGAAAGCTATAGAATAGGGCACTGATTATAGGTGTGGTGCTGGAATTATGTGCATAAGAAACCATTACTAATCGAATTGTAAATAGAATAATCTCAATCAATTTGTTTTAAGTTGTAAACTAAGGTTATATGATATTATTTTCAAGTAAGCTTTAATTTTTTTTGGCTTTTTGGTTCACATCCTTCCACATCCAGCAATGATCAGGGGTTACTTATGGATCTGCACTAAGGAATTACTCATGGTGGTGCTCTGGGGATCATATGGGGTACCAGGAATCGAACCCAGGTCAGCCGCTTCCAAGGCAAATGTCCTACCCACTGTGCTATCACTCCAACCCCAGGTTTTTAATTTTTAATGCTATAAGGGAAATATCTTGTGCTTGGCTCATAAGCAATACTTATTTAGAGTTAATATTCCTTTTTTTTTATTCTAGGAAAAACAACACTGATGTTTACATAAAACACAAACAAGTGATGTATTTTTTTACATTTCCCATATTTTCACTGAGATATATTTATTCATTGTCTAAAATTTTATGTTAACATGTCTTTAAAAAGTGTTCCCACAGTTAACATATTTTTATCTCAAAATAACAATTTGCTTAATTATAGCATATACAGTAAAACTTTGGCTTAAGTACGTCGTACATGGGTTGATTATACCTTGAATAAGACTCTTGGACCACTGTTAACTTACTAAATTTCAAGAAAGTGACAAATATCTCTTAAATACAAAGAGATACAGATGAATTTCAATACATTATGCTAGAATTTCTTTGATGAGAACATCCTTGTTAGCAAAGAGAAAACTATAAAAATGCAAACAAAAAATCTAAATAAACTTTACAGTTAAAATTAAAGATGATTTTTTGGGAGTTGGAGAGAAAATAGAAGCATTAAATTGTTTGCCCTGCACTTGGCCAGCACCCTCCTGTATATTCCTCTAACACCACCGGAGTGATACCTGAGCACAGAACCATAAGTAAGCCCTGAGCATAGGCAGGTGTGACGTAAAAGACATTCCGAATTATTTTTTTACTTCAATTAAAATAAAACTGAATGTTGATTTGGCTTTTTATTTATAATTCTGTATTTTATTATTTGTATATCAGTGTTTTAGCTAAGTACAGATCTCAGCATAATCACTGTATCTAGCTCCATGTTTTTCTCATTAAAACATGTTAATGTTTTGCATTATAATTGTCATATAAATACTGAAATTCTTTCTCTTTCTTCCTTCTCTTACACCTTGTGGGTTGAAATATATACATTTAGAGGTTTTCGTGTGTATCCCTTTGACTATATTCAATGCTCAGTTCCTTTGACTTTATTCAATGCTCAGTTCTAGGTTGGTATCATTTCCGATGATTATTAGCACACCGTGTCCTACTCTGTATTAGTTAACCTCTGACTCCCATATGTTTGTGGTAGATTCCACCTATTAACAAGACCTCCTCATCAATGTTTTGCCTAAACTTGCGTATTGTTATCATAATCTCTCCACTATATATACATATATATATGTATACACATATATCACGATCACTATCACGATCTTCCCGTTGATCATCTATTTGCTAGAGCGGGCACCAGTAATATCTCCATATGTCCTGTCTCATGCCAGTAGAGCCAGGGGCATCGGCTTGCTACAGGAACATAAAGAGCCTCAAACCATTATATTAGGTCATGGGAATGACCTAATATAATTGTTACTGGAATTTGGCATATCAAATACAACATACACATATATACACATATGTATACATATATACACATATATGTATATATGTATACATATACACATATGTATATATAGTTATGTCATGTAAATGAATGCAATCATTTGTATCTGTATTTTTCCTTTCTGGCTAATTTCACTCAACATGATCCTCTCCATGTCCATCCACTTATAGGCAAATTTCTTTTTTTTTTAAATTTTTTTAAATTTTTTTATTTTTACAATTACAAAGATATACAATTAAAAGTTTATATCTGGGTTTTCGCCATACAGTGTTCCAGCACCCATTCCGCCACCAGTGCCCATCTCCCACCACCAATGTCCCCGGTTCCCTCCCCCTCCCCCAGCCCCCTCCATGGCAGGTTCTCCATCTCTTTCCATTTCTCTCTCCCTCTCTCCTCCTTTCCCTCCAGACTATGGATTACAGAACATATATTAAAGGGTTGTCATGTGTATCTTTTGGGCAAATTTCATAACGTAATTTTTCCTAATGGCTGTATAATATTCCATTGTGTAGATGTACCACAGTTTCTTTATCCAGTCATCAGTTTCTGGGCACTCTGGTTGTTTCTAGATTCTGGCTATTGTGAATAGTACTGCTATGAAAATAAAAGTGCAGATGTTGTTTCTGCTGTGTGTTTTTGGCTTCCCAGTCTATATTCTCAAGTGTGCTATGACAGGGTCAAATGGGAGCTCAATTTATAGTCTTTGGAGTAATGTCCATATTCAACTAACTTTTTTTTGAAAGTAAATGTTTTTATTTATTTTTATTTATTTATTTATTTATTTATTGCTATCTTTTTTTAACAACTAACTTTTGAAACTCATAAAAAGTGTGAGCACAATCATAGAATTATGAGTAGTTGGGAGGGGAAATTGAGAGAAATGGTTAAAAGGTACAAACCTTCAGTTATGACACAAAAATAGTTGGAATCTAATTAACATATCATATGATGAACATAGCTAACACTTCTATGTTAACACTGTATTTGATGGTTACTAAGAGAGTAAGTTCTACATTTTGATCACAGGGAGATTTCTCTTTTTGGTATTTATATAAGATGGTGGCTATTAACTAAACTTATTGTGGTCACTTATTATATTTCACTTGATCACTTGACATCCTGTTATTCGGCGATTTGCTCGAGCGGGTGCCAGTAACATTTCCATATGACCCTACCCACGTGCCAGTGTAGCCCAATGGCATCTGCTTGCTTCAGGAATACAAAGAGCCTCAAACCGTTCATTCAGGGTCTTGACGAAGAAGTCTGACCATCTTGTAGGTGGGCGGCCACGTGATCTTTTGACATTCCGTGGGATCCAGTCGGTAACAACTCTAGTCCAGCGGTCGTCTCCAAATCGCATTACATGTCCAGCCCATCTGATTTTCTATGCCTTGGCAAGCGAGACAGCGTTCCTGACTCTGGAACAGCGATGGAGGTCGGAGCTCCGGATTCCTTCTTTCACTTGAGTGAGGCATGATATTCCAAGCATAGCTCTTTCAGTTCCTCTTGGGGAGACCCAAATAGCATTCTCATCCTGGTTTCGTAGGGGCCCAGTTTTCTGAGGCGTATGTTAATGCAGGGAGAATGGTGGAGCTGAAGAGATGAACCCGAGTCGGAGGTTCTTTCTATTTCTTTGATGCTTCTGAAGGCATTCCATGCCACACTTTTCCTCCTGTGCAGCTCAGGTTTTAGGTCGTTCATCATGTTGACTTCTCGACCTAGATTCAAATAACTGCTGCAATCAGAGATGTTTGTTCCACTGAGAGTGAATGGGGCCTCTGGAACTAGTTCATTTATCATGAACACAGTTTTGCTGAGATTCAGCTGTAGACCTATCTTTCCACATTCTCGGTCAAAGTCAGCCAGCATTTGTGCGGCTTGGCTAATGTTTGGTGCTAGTAGAACGATGTCATCAGCAAAGTGGAGGTGGTGTAGTTGCCAACCGTCTATCTTCACTCCCATTCCTTCCCATTCTAATTGTTGCATGATGTTCTCAAGGGTGGCACTGAAGAGTTTTGGTGAAATGGTATCACCCTGCTGAACCCCTCTTTTGACATTGATGATCACTTCATTTTAGAATAGTGAGATCCTGGTGGTGAATCTGTAATACAGCTCATGAAGGATCTTGATTTATTAGGTTGAACGCGCCTGTTTGGCTAGGGCTTCGATGACCGCTTCAGTCTCCACAGAATCAAAGGCTTTCTTTAAATGAATGAACGTGAGACAGAGTGGCATTCTCAACTCCCTACAAACTTCAATGAGCTTGGTTACCTTGTGGATATGGTCAATTGTGCTGAATCCTTTTCAGAAGCCAGCCTGCTCGCATGGTTGCCCTTCATCTAATGTTCTGCCAATCCTGTTCAGGATGACTCAAGTGAACAGCTTGTAGATGACAGGCAGATGGGGCGATAGTTGCCGATGTTGTGAATGTCTCCCTTCTTGAACAGTAGATCTGTCCTGTTGGTTTTCCAATGGGAGGGCACCTTGCATTCGCACAGGTAGTGTGTGAAGAGCTGAGCCAGTGTATTGATGAGTACTGAAGGTCGATTCTTCAGGTGTTCGGGTCTGACTTTGTCTGGGTCTGGTGCTGTTCCCTCTTTATTGACAAAATGACACATCAGATTTCAGAAGGGAGAACTTGGGAACGACATATCCATCCTTCGGAATTTGGTATGTGGGCAGGTGGACGTGGCTATCAAAGAGATCTGAGTAGAAGTCATGGATAATGTTCTCCATTGCCTTTCTGGAAGATGTGATAGATCCATCACGACGTTGGAGGGCAGTCGTCATGGTCTTATAGTTGGCGAAGGACAGGCGGGCATTGCAAATGCTTTTCCCGGCTTCTGCTGCATTTTCTAGTATTTCTGCTCTTCTCTCTTTGAGGACTTCCTTTATCATCACTTCTCTGCACTGCTTTGCATAATGGGTTAGGTTATCAGGTTAATATAATGGTCTTGCATGTTCCAAATATATTTAGATACCAAACACTGCATCACGCTCCACCTCATACTGCTTTGGAGCACTGACTACCAGGTGTGGCCCAACCTCCATTGAAAAAAAAGATGAAGAAACAAACAAAATAAGAAGCATTCACATTCACTATGTATTTCCTAAGAAAACCACTTAAGCACTTGCTTTTTTTTTTTTTTTTGCTTTTTGGGTCACACCCAGCTATTCTCAGGGGGTTACTCCTGGCTCTGCTCTCAGGAATTGCTCCTGGCAGTGCTCAGGAGACCATATAGGATGCTGGGGATTGAACCCAGGTCGGTCACATGCAAAGCGAATGCCCTATCCACTATGCTATCGCTCTGGCCTACCATCACTTGCATTCTTAAATATTATACAGGCTATTTTTATACTTAATTGAACAAAATAATTCTTGCTTAAACAGAAAAATGTAGGAGTTTGCAAGGAACTTGAAGCAGTTGCATAATGTACACAAAGGCACTAATAGACAGGGGTGACAATTCATATATTTTCTTAGGAAATATTTCTGAAATATAATAAATATTTAAGCATACACATTCCATAGAGTGAGAAACATGTCAATTTTTTTATTCAATGCGGAATTGTTTTCACTTTAGACTGCCAACAACATCCAAATTTATTCATCATTGCCAAATATCTGCTTTAACTCAGAACATGCAGATCTTTAAATTATATCTTAACTTTCAGAGTGTTTAACTTCTAAGACCTCAAGAAAGTAGTGAAAGTAGTGCATTAAGTGAAGTAAGTCACAAGTGATTTTAACCTTCTAGTTTAACCAACATGTAGATGACTGGCAGAACATTAGATGAAGGACAACCATGCGAGCAAGCTGGCTTCCAAAGAGGATTCAGCACAATTGACCATATCCACATGGTTACCAAGCTCATTGAGGTTTGTAGGGAGTTCAAGATGCTGCTCTGTATAATGTTCATTGATTTAAAGAAAGTTTTTTATTCTGTTGAGACTGAAGCAGTCATCGAAGTCCTAGACAAACAGGGCGTTCAAACCCAACACATCAAGATCATTTGTGAGCTGTTTTATGGATTCACCACCAGAATCTCACCATTCTACAAGGAAGTGATCATTGATGTCAAAAGAGGGGTTTGAAAAGACATATGAAAAAATGCTCATCATTATTGGTCATCAGAGAGATGCAAATCAAAACAACAATGATATATCATCTCACATCGCAGAGGCTGGCACATATCCGAAAGAGCAAGAACAGTAAGTGCTGGCATGGATGCGGGGAAATGGTGACTCTCATCAATTGTTGGTGGGAATGTCGACTAATACAGTCTTTTTGGAAAATAGTATGGGCATTTCTCTAAAGACTAGAAATTGAGCTCCCATTTGACCCAGCCATACTATTCCTGGGAATATACCCTGGAAAGCCAAAAGCACACAGTGGAAACACTATCCCCACTTTTTATGTTCATAGCAGCACTATTCACAATAGCCAGAATCTGAAAACAGCCAGAATGCCTGAGAATTGATGACTGACTGGATAAAGAAACTTTGGTACATCTACACAATGGAATACTATGCAGTCGTTAGGAAAAGAAGTTATGAAATTTGCCTTTAAATGGATGGACATGGAGAGGATCATGTTGAGTGAAATTAGCCAGAAGGAAAAAAGACAGATATCGAATGACTGCATTTACTTGCATGACATAACTATATATATATATATATATATATATATATATATACACACATATATGTATATATATGTACATATATATGCATATATACATATTATGATACCAATATCCAAGTTCAGACAAAACATGGATCAGGAGGTCTTTCCAAAAATGGAATATACCACAATCGTCTGGGAGTCGGAGGTTGGGTAGTACAGAGAAGGGAACAATGTGCTAACAATTGAAGTACGTGATAATTCCAGCCTAGAACTGAGTATTGAATACAGGCAAAAAGATACACATGATAACCTCTAAATGTTTGTATCACAGTCCACAGTGTGTAAGAGAAGGAAGAGAGAGAAAGAGAAAAGAGATAAAGAACTCTCCATAGAGGCAGACTAGGGGAGAGGGGAGGGAATGGGGGACATTGGTAGTGGGACATGGGCACTGGTGGAGGGATTGGGTGCTGAAACAATGTATGACCGAAACCTGGTCATAAACATCTATGTAATTGTATATCTCACGGTTGTATAATCGCTATCACTATCACTATCTTCCCGTTGATCATCTATTTGCTAGAGCGGGCACCAGTAATATCTCCATATGTCCTGTCCCATGCTAGTAGAACCCAAAGGCATCTGCTTGCTCCAGGAACATAAAGAGCCTCAAATCATTATATTAGGTCATGGGAATGACCTAATATAAATGTTACTGGTATTTGGCATATCAAATATGACATGAGCAGCTTGCCAGGCTTGCTGTGCAGGTGGCAAACTCTTGTAGTCACCTCTAAATAAAGCAATTATTGATGAACCGCGCTGCAGCTAGCAGCTGTGCGAGCCAGGCTGTGATAGTCTGGTCCGCTGGGTGGCGTTGTGACGAGAAGGAAGTCCAGATGTAGAAAATGGCGGTCCCCATGGAGTAGGGGGGGGTCGTCTGGCTTGTTGTAAGGCTCTGCTGGGTTGGCAGGCCAGGGCTAGAACCAGCCATGCCACCCGGCGCCTCATGAGCAGCTGGGCACAAGGAGAGCAAGTAGCAGCTCTGCCCCAAGTCTGAGAGTCTCTGGTTCAGCATACCTGGGCTGGATTGAAAAAAAAAAAACTGCTGCAGGGTGGGTGTAGATGATCCAGGCTGTGATAGACTGGTCTGCTGGGTGGAGTGTGACGAGAAAGAAGTCCAGATGTGGAAAACAGCGGCCCCCATAGAGGGGTTCGGCAGAGTGATACTATTTCACCAAAACTTCAGTGCCACCCTCAAGAATGTCATGTGACAAGTAGAATGGGAAGGAATGGGAGTGAAGCTAGACGGTCGACAACTAAACCACCTCTGCTTCGCTGATGACATCATTCTAATAACACCAAACATTAGCCAAGCGGCACAAATGCTGGCTGACTTTGACCATGAATGTGGAAAGGTAGGTCTACAGCTGAATCTCAACAAAACAATGTTCATGAAAAATTAACTATTTCAAGATGCTCCATTTACTCTCAATGGAACAAACATCTCTGAATGCAGTAGTTACATGTACCTAGGTTGAGAACTCAACATGATGAATGACCTAAAACCTGAGCTGTACAGGAGGAAGAGAGTGGCATGGAAAGCCTTCAAGAGCATCAAAGTAATAGCTAAAAAGAACAAAGAGCCTCTGGCTCCGGGCACATCTCTTGGACTCCACCTTTCTCCCTGCATTAACATATGCCTCAAAGACCTGAGCCCTCTGAAAGCAGGATGAGAACACTATTCGGGTCTCCCAAAGAGGAATCAAAAGAGCTATGCTTGGAATATCGTGCCTCAAGTGAGAAAAAGAAGTCTGGAGTTCCAACCTCCGTCAATGATCGAGAATCTTGTTCACCAAATTATTGGGCTACACTGGCACGTGACTGGGACAAACGGAAATGTTACTGGTACCTGCTCGAGCAAACCGACTAATAACAGGATGTCAAGTGATCCAGTGATTTAACCAAATTCAAATATCTCTGCTTTTTGCCAACTTCTCACCTATTCTTTGTTATTTAAAAAAATGACTGCTATAACTTGGCTATTTAATTTTATTTTCTAATCACATATATGATTGAATTTTTAGTTCTATCTCATTTATGCTTTCTTCCTCAAAAAATAGGTAACTTATGTATTAGCTTGACTTTCAGAATAAAGGTTACTGTTTTTTCAGCTTCAATAGTCAATTGAGGTCATGCAATTCAGTTGTAGCCCTTGGAATGAAACTGAAAGTTAGGGGCCCGTTCTTTCCTCTTTGCTTCTTTCCTATAGAAAGACATGGGGGGGTAAAAGACACAGAGAAAAAAAAAAAGAAAGACATGGGTGGAACTATACTGTCTGATGCTTTATAAGTCATCTTTGAATGCAATGTGATTGTGGAGTTTTCACATAACAAGGAGCACCTGGAAAGAGGAGAATGTCATTTCAATCAACATCAATTGGCTTCATACTTTTTAAAGATAAGAAAAATATTTCCAGCTTGGTTAATCTACTTTTTTAAAAAGTAATCTACAGCCACACCAATTTATCTAAAATGCCTTAACACCTACTGGCACATTTGATTTTCATTGCTTATGAAGTTCTACAATAATAACTAATGTAGTTTAAGTTTTAGGGTTCTGATAGTGGACATAAATGAACAGCTCAGGTGATCAGATTGTTGATAAGTTTCGATTGGCTGTGAATTTACTGGAGGGTTGCCATTTCTTACGTTTACATGTTACCAGTGATATTTCCTTTGTTCTGAATAATAGTTTTCAATATCCAGTGCAAGAAATTTTTCAGGTGAAATGATCTTTGAAATTGTGAGCTATGTGTTTGTTTCCCCTTATAAAGTTTTCTATCATATTTGCCTGGATCCTAGGGAATTAATTCTCAAATGAAAATCTAGCATCCTGAATTCTCAAGTTATGTTTCTGGGTCTGAGAGATTTAGTTGCTCAATTTTTAGATCACGGTAGCTGAGATCCTGAAAGTTGCTGTTAAGTTCACAGGAAAGATAGACCTCCCTCGAGTCTAAAGGTACAGAAACAAATGCTGAAGTGATAGTTTTGCAGCTCCACCACCATCTGAACAGAGGACTTTGGCAGCATAGTCTTGACTCTGGTTAAATACACCGTGAATCAAACTTTAGTCAAATATTTAGTCAACTGCAATCCAATGGTAGGTTTTAATTTCAAATTTGAATATAGTAAAAGCTTTACTGAACTTTTTAAATTCTACATTACTTTTTAGTTTTAATTTCTTATGTGACATAGCAAAAATAATAACTTACTATATTTTCTTAAAGCTTTAAGCATGTAAAAATTTGAGTTTTGGGTATGTATACTTAAAAGTATTTGGGGAAAATGGTTGAATAACTATTTCCTTCTTGGATGGAGGCACAAATTTTCCTTTTACTTAAAAAAAATCACATTTGGGAGGCAGCCACCAGGGACAGTTTCGCTTGGAAAGAGACTTTTTTGAGAAAGTTCCAAGTGACTGAGAAAAGAGAATTGTAATAGAATTTGCTCCACAACTTTTATTCTGACAGAGGACCTATTCATCCTATGGAATTCTTTTAAAATCACTGACCTGAACAATATGCTTCTGAGAATGCTTTCCTGCTTAGCTTATAAAGATATTATTATGTATCTATGATATAATCACTAGAAAATGCTCCCTCTGGGGCAGTTGTTGTTTCTTTAATTATTGTAGTTGATTGTAGAGCTGATATACCTGATTGTACTTAAAGGTATAATGGAAAAGTAGTTATGATCATTCATGCAAACTCTGAACCTTCTGTACATAATATTGGAGTCTGTTGTTTTATATAACAATGATATCAATTAAAGGATGTTCTTTAGACATATTTTTTAAATTTAAGGGGACAAAATTATTGTCTCAAGATTTAAAATAATTGTTCCTATACTCATTTGTGATTTTTCAGCAAGTCAATCTATTTTCAACCATAAAGCTCTGATACAAGTTGCTCCTCTGAGCCTCAGTTTCCTTTCTGAATAACAGAAAATAAAATGAAGTCAGATGGTATAGGTAGAAAGCCTAAACATGATGCTTAGCTCTTTGCAAAATATTATTAGAGGTATTTTAGGATCAGTACACTCTTAAAGTATAGAAACATTGAAAGAAGAGAAATACATGTTATACTGATTTTAATTATTTTTGTTATGAAACTTAAAGAAAAGTAACTCAATAAACTTAACCAACTATGAAGAAATTATACTCTTTAACTGTCATTTAGGTCTTCCCGATTATTCAAACTATTTGGGAAGATCAGAGATTAGGTTAATGTAAAACAGCCATGAAACTAAACATTCTTTACATTTGGTTTTGGAATGTGTTTGGTTCTTACATTTGAAAATTGGTGTGTCTGGTGGTCTAGATATTCACTTCAAAGAAAATGATGAAGGCATGTTGAGGAGACATGAGCACAGAAAAAGATGCCGATCCTCCATCCAGCCTCCTATGCAGCTCTTCTCTTAACACAATGGTGGAAAATGTCTGCTTTCCCTTAACTGATGAAAATCTGTGCTCTCAAAACTTCCTTAAAGTAGGGAGGTGGCCAAGTATTTGAACTTCAAAGGGGTTCTTTTCATTCAAACTAAGTGGAGGAAATTGGAATGTCTAAAAAAGCTATAATTAACCAAATACCATACTAATTGCATTGAACTTGAAAGCAAGTTTATTATGGATAACCTAAAATTCTGATAAACCACAAAACGACAATACTGATTAACCTCAATTTGTTTTACATATTTATGAGGCATAGATATGAATATACTAAAACAAAGCTGCCCTACTGAATTTATTATTTACTTTGCCATTATTTTAGTGAACTTATAAAAGCTTAAAGGAGGATCAACCTGCAAAGACTTTTTGAAGGGAATTACTTCCAGAAAATTGTCAAATTGTTCTATTTTAGATAAATTACTTGATTTGAATCTGACAAAATTATTTATGTAAAGCATATTAAAATATATGTCAATAATAAAACTTTTAAAAAGTCATATACACAGGAATCTATGTTAATGAAAGTGGAAAAATAAACTATTTTACAAAGAGAAAAGTGTTAAAGCAATGACATTCAACCTGATCTTTAGAAAACCTGTTTATAACAATGTTTTTATTTTTTTAATTTTTCATTTATTTGAATACTGTGATTTACAAAGTACATTTTTCACAGTACAGTTGTTATAAGCATTCATCATTCAACACTAGTCCCACCCCCACCACCATCAAAGACCTTCCTTTCCTACTACCCCATACCTCCTCTCTAAGGCAGCACTAATTGTATCGAGTATTGCAACATGACAATGTTTTTTAAAAAGCAACAATTGTGGAACAATTTTTAAAACATTTAAAATTTAAGACCAAACTGCAAAAATGCTTGTAAAAGATTTGTAATAAACCCTCAAAGCATCTAATGCATATTGGAATAATAAAATATTACTACATATTGTATGCTGATTTAGAAAACACATATAATTACACTTGATTAGGGCAGGGTCTCAGAGCCAGTATAAGCCCTGACCATTTAATTGTACAGTGATGGGAGGGGTTACCCTGGAAGTGCTCGGAGAACTATATGCAGTGCCAGAGATTGAATTGAGGGTGTCAATTGCTCAAGGCAAGTGTCTTCCCCTATAATATCTCTCTTTGCATATACAGAAATTTTTAACACTCTGACAAGAGTGAGGACTGTGATATTCATGACTTTTATGTATCTATCTTGAGTCAAACATTGAATTATATAAATTTAAGCATCTCAGGTATGCTGAACCAGACTCTCAGACATGGGGCAGAGCTGCTACTTGCTCTCTCTGTGCCCAGCCGCTCACAGGGCGCCCGGAGGCATGGCGGGTTCTAGCCCTGGCCTGCCACCCCAGCAGAGCCTCACAACAAGCCAGACGACCCCGACTCCATGGGGCTACCGTTTTCCACATCCGGACTTCTTTCTCGTCACAACTCCACCCAGCAGACCAGACTATCACAGTCAAGCTTGCGCGGCCAATAGCGGCCGCGCGGTTCATCAATAATTGCTTTATTTAGAGGTGACTACAAGAGTATGCCACCCACACGGCAAGCCTGGCAAGCTGCTCGTGTAGTATTTGATATGCCAAATACCAGTAACATTTATATTAGGTCATTCCCATGACCTAATATAATGGCTTGAGGCTCTTTATGTTCCTGGAGCAAGTGGATGCCTGTTGCAGGACTCCTCAGGGCCGCTGCATCTGCTCTGGATTGCCTCCCGCAAATCACTCTGTAGATAAGGGGGTAGTCTAAATGTGGCAGTTTATCCGACCATGTATGCTGTACTAGCTGGTATAACTATTCTCCCATGCTATCACAATCATCGTGGGACTAGCTAGATCTTACCAGCATATTAGCCTGGCCATGTAGGACACCTAAGTAATTAGACCAGAGAGAAATGCTGTTTGCTTCCAAACAAACAAACATGGCTCCCTGATAAAATATAAAACTACAATGAAGTAGAGGAGACTTGTGAAGGCTTGGAGAAATATTTAACTGGCATTGGTGTTGATCTTTGGTACAGTGACATGCCATCTCAGAAACCCCCTTCTCTACATTTCAAAGGCATTCCCGGCTCAAAACATTAGCACAGTAAAGGCCCTAGGTGAGATGCAGGGAGGGACTACCTAAGGGCATTGGACCCTCCCTGCTTTCCATAACAATGGGAGGAAGGTCTGAGTTGCGGGGGTATAAACTAGCCGGTTCCCGCTCTCCCTGTCTTCTTCCCTGTGGGATCTCGCCTTGTGGCGTTTATTCCCCTTGGAAGTTTTTACACATGGTGGTCGCCATCTTGGCCTACACGTGGCTGGGGTTCTAGCCTGGAATCCTAAGCATCGGGTTTTTCCTTTTGCTGATTTGTATGCCTGAACCTGTGATAAGTAAAGCCTTTTAAAACTGCATCGGATTCCTGAGTGTTCATCCATTCCTCGCCGGTTTCGGAGGTAGAAGGGAACTCGCTTCCCAGCACTGTCGGGGACCCGGTGGAGCGCCCCGACAGATGCCTTTGGGTTCTACTAGCATGAGACAGGACATATGGAGATATTACTGGTGCCCGCTCTAGCAAATAGATGATCAAGGGGAAGATAGTGATAGATAGTGAAGCATCTCACTCTGTATTAGTAATCTATTGCTGCCTAACAAATTTTCACCATAGTTAAATGCATTGCTGGGAGATTCTGGCTGAGAGTGTACCATGAGGTTGTAGCCAAGATACTTCAACCACCTAGACTCTTCTCTTGGGTTGAAGGATCCACATTCAAGGAGGCTCACACATGCAGCTATTGGAAGAAATTAGCATTTTTTTTGCTACCTAGGCTTCTCATGAACAGGCAGCTTCTCTGAGAGAACATCATCCAAGGAAGAGAACAAGGATGGGGCTACAACTTTGTCTTGGGTCATGTCTGCCACATTTGTTACTTAAATCCATTGTTAAATTTGGTCTACACTCAGCAGGAGGGGAAATAAAGTCCAATTCTAAACTAAGTTTTGTAGATTACTTTTGCAGAGTTGGTGGTAAACTGAAAACACTTTGGGATATACTGATTTTTCTTGTAATGATATTCTGTCATCACAAGAAAAAATATATATAGTTCTTCAAGATTACAAGGTATAGCTTTTAGAGCTGATAATTCATAATTACTCTATTGTACACTAACAGATTTTTAAGCATTACAGAAAGAATCAACATTCAATGAGTATTAATATTTTCTCTACCAGTCACTGTCTTGAAAATTAACTATTTGAGAAATGGGTCTGCACTTGAGAAACAAAAGAACAAGGTACCATATAAAATAGTCACAATAGGCACAGTCAAGTCTGGAGAGATAGTACAAAGGGTTAAAGTGCTTGACTTGCTTTCCATTTATCCCTGTTGGAGTCCCAGACACTATACACAGTCCCTTGAGCATTGCCAGGGACAGTCTTTGTGTGTGTGTGTGTGTGTGTTTCTTTCTTTATTTTATTATACCACTGTTAGATATACAATTACAAAGATATTCATGATTGGGTTTGAGTCATACAGTGTTCCAGCACCCATCCCCCACCAGAGCCCATTTCCCATCACCAATGTCCCCAGATTCCCTTCACCCTCCCCCCTCTATAGCACGCATTTCTCCTTCTCCTATTCCATCTCCTCCTCCTCCTCTTCCTTTTTCTTCTTCTTCCTTCTTATTTCTCTTCTCTTCCTCTTCCTCTTCTCCTTCTTATTCCTCTTCTCCTTCTTCCTCTTCCTCTTCTTCTTCTTCTACTCTTCTACTCTTCTTCTTCTTCTACTCTTCTTCTTCTTCTTCTTCTCTTCTTCTTCTACTCCTCCTTCTTTCTCTCTCTCTTTCCCCATCTCTTACACATTACGGCTTGCCATGCATACATTTAAGGGTTATCATGTATACCCCTTTGTATACATGATAACCGTATACTGGTTTATCATGATAACCCTTAAATGTATTAAGGGTTATCATGTATACCCCTTTGCCTACATTCAATGCTCAGTTCTAATCTGGCATTACCATTTTCACAATTAGTAGAAGACTGGTATATATTTGTATCCCACAAATGAATGCAGTCATTCCATATCTGTCCTTTTCCTTCTAACTAATTTCACTTAGCATGATTCTCTCCATGTCCATCCATTTATAGACAAATTTCCTAACTTTGTTTTCCTAATAGCTGCATAGTATTCCATTGTGTAGATATATAAAAGTTTCTTTAACTAGTCTTTTATTCTCAGGCACTCAGATAGTTTCCAGATTCTGGCTATTGTGAATAGTGCTGCAATGAATATCGTAGTGCAGATAACGTTTCTACTGTGTGTTTTTGGGTCTCCCAGGAGTTGTATTGCTGGGTTAAATGGAAGCACAATATCAAGTTTTTGGAGGAATGTCCATATTGTTTTCCAAAAGAGCTGGACCAGTCGGCACTCCCACCAACAGTGAATGAGATTCTCTTTTTGCTCTGCATCCATGCCAGCATGGCAGGTATTCTTGAGCACGGAATTAAAAATAACCCCAAAACTATAAGATGTGTCCCACCCCAAAAAATTGGATAAAAATAGACAAGAAGATAAAAAGAAAAGTAGTTACAATGAGATAAAAGCAAAGATACCAACCATAAATTACGTGCTTTGCTTGGTTGTAAGTGTTTTATGCATTTTAACTAATTTAATTCCCCCTCCTATTCAGTACTATGATTTGGATTCCTCATAGGAATCTATGAGACAGGGAGGTTATATAACCTTCTCAACTTCTCCTAAGAGTCTTTCAGGATTTAAATCAAGGGAAAGTCTAGCTTTCAAACTTAGCTCTTAAACTTTATGAATATGATTTAATAGGTGCTATATTATTAGGTATTTAAAAATGAAGATTGTAAAGAACACAGACATGGGGACTGTAGAAAAGTATCAGAGTAAGGTGACATTTGAGTCAGATCGCAAAGACTACCAAGGACTTAGTTAAATGGAAGAAAAATATAAAAGTATTATCAGCCCTAAGAACCTGTGTTCCCAAAGTCCTATATTTCAATTGTAGGTTTATAGAGTGCTGTTATGAATGAGAACCATCAGGAATTATAGAGTTCTGGAAAATGAAATTAAATAGATAATTGCAATTTCCTGAGAAGTAAAAATTCAGTATGATTGAGCATTTAAAAAAAGATTTACTGTTAGTAGTCACCTAGTAGCCTTTACAAAGAATGATTCACCAAGCCGGGAATATCTAATCTGACTTCAAACATGGAGTGTGGTAGAAACTGTAGTGTACACTCCATTCAGGGATGAAGACTTACTCTCCTGACTGACAGCCATCAGCTATCTATAGGAATTGCACTAGCTGAAAAGAGAAGCATCATCTAAGGTCAAGATCTTTACCCAGGTCACCTGCATCTAATCACTGATAAGAGCTGGTGTACAAAGTTAGCATCTCATTGCAACACATGCCAACAAGAAGGACCATTTCACCTTTAAAGGACCCTGCAGAATTGACTGTAGACTTAGTTGAGAAGGCATTGCTAGACTTTTCCCTCTGTTAAATTCTGCTTTTTGTCTCTCTTCTTGTGCGGGATCCTAGACTCTATAATGAACCTATTAAACCCTAATATTTATCTCAGAGCCTGCCTCATAGGGAGCTTAGCCCCTAAAAATTAGCCTTGGAAATGGTTGAGAAATAATTCTGTGAGTTTTTTGGAGCTGTTTCTGGTCATACAAATCCATTACTGGGTTTGGTGATGACCTGGTAACCTCTGGTTCAACATTGCAATGAAATATTTAATCCTATTACAATGGTGAACAAGCATTGTATGCCTGTGGCTGATTATTAGGAAAGAGCTAGTTGGTGCCATATAGTAGGTTTCAGAAATGTGTGTGAAAGAGTGCCATGAGAATGGCAGAATTGATTAACTCTACCTCAGTCACTTGACATCTGGAAAAACACAAATGATTATGATAAAATGGGGAAAATCAAGTTAAGAGTAAAAGCCAGAGTAAGTTTTTTTGGTGGCACAGGAGGCTCTCATCTCCTGGAAGAAGGGTAGAGGAAGCTAAGGTCCAGAGCAGAACTTAATCATTATAGCAGCATAGCTCAAAAGAAGGTTAAATTCACAAACAAGGAAGATCTGTTATATTAAGGTCAGGCCCCTGTAAAGTGTGTAAATGTGTGCCTGTGTGTATGTGTATGTGCATGAGACAGAGAGAGAGAGAGAGAGAGAGAGAGAGAGAGAGAGAGAGAATGACCTTCACATATAGACATGGCATCTGGAGAGAGATGTATGAATTCCCAGTTTCCCCTGAACACCAAGGGCTGCACAGGAGACTAACTCCCCCTTTAAAATATAACTCTTTCTGTTGCTTGTTCCAAGGCCAGTGCCTAGGATTCAGCCACACTATAACCCAGATGAGAACATAATGGGCCTGTTAATCTGCCTAACAGTGAATAGAGTCCAGAGCTGGTAAAAGGACAGGACAGGCGAAGCTTCAGCAGCTTGGGTTCACATAGGGCTGATGGAAGGTGATGGGACAAAAGGTTGGACAAGATAGCATTTATCCCAGATATAGCCTTTGACCTTCTCAAAAGAAATCTGGAGGTAGGATAAACATGCTGCCTTCATGCCTTCTATGACAAGCAATGAAATACACCAAGTGAGATAACTATACCAGAATTAGCATGACTGGCAGTGGAAAACCTAAGGGCAATGGTCATGTTTGTGTAGAAATGTTATGTAAAGCAAGAAAACCACCAGAATCCATCCTGAAGCAATTCATCCTTAAGCAGTTCATTGACTCAGGTGACTCTTTTCCTATCCAGAAGGGTTAACAGTAGAAGACATGTCCTCAGGTTCGTGGGGGTGGTAGGTTTTTACAGGTACCTAGAATTACCTGAAAAGCAATAATGAAGGCTAACAGAGGGGTCTATGATCAGAGCATTATGAATATTTCTAGTAGAACACAGTGTCTCTAAGGTGAAAATATATGGGCAGTTAGTGAAGGTATTATTCAATGCAGAAAGTCCATACCAATCAAGGGTGGTTTGTCAGGAAGTTGAAGACAGTCACCTAAATAAAATATTTTTTTACTTGCTACAGTATTTGAACTTGTAACTCAGTGGTAGAAGAAGAGTCTAAATCCTTAAGGAGGACCCTGAAATACCATAGCAAGTAAATAGTAATGATTCCCTGGGGTATTCTCTAAAGAAATCTAAGAACATTAATTAGGGATAAGAGGTAATGGCACAGAGACCTAGGTGGAGCCAGGGCTTCATGTTAGCATGCAGTTTCAAGGGCCAGATAATAAATGGAATCCTGGCCCATGTCTGATTCTAGGGAGTCTACTATAGACTGACTACCTGTGGTCAGTTGCCTGGCCTCCAAATGTAAAACCAAGATAGAAATACTCAGTAGCTAGCTAATCTGCATGACTCTATGTAGTTTGAGCTATTAGAGGCTAGAGAAAGGCCAAGTGGAAATATCTGAACTGTCCTCTCCCTCCAGAGAAAGCGGTAGATCAAAACTGACATTGCACCCCAGGGAAATGACAGCAATTAGAGAGGGAAAAATGAACTCTATTTATTTCCTACTGAGATCAGTACGCTTCCTAGCAAGTTCACCTCAGGAACTGGACATCATGTCTAGTTTATTTTCCTGGTGTCCGAACTGAAAAATGATTTATCGTAATGAATCTGACTAGATGAGTTGGAAAGTCTATAAACTGAAAAAAATCAGGATTTTAACCTACCTGGTTGATCTTTGAACAATGTAGAGGTTAAAAACAAGACTAACACAGTGAAAAAAAATTTGTCTATAACTCCTCCTCTCACTGAACAATGTTCACATTGAGATGATTAACATCACACAGAGCTTTAAGCAAAAGCTTGAAACCTTTAAACAAGAGCAATAGGAGGTGGCAATAAAATCTTTAGAGCAGCATGGGGCTCACTAGGGTTAATTTTATGTAGTTATGATTCACTACTGTATCTTTACACTTGTCTACATTTTTTTCACTGAGAGTGGAAATGACTCATTTTTTCAAACATGAGTGCATCGTGTGGGATTTGTGTTTGTAAATTTGGATTAAGTTAATCATAGATTTGTGCATATTTTATGATAGAAAATGGTTTTTTTTTTTTTTTTTTGCTTTTTGGGTCACACCTGGCAATGTTCAGGGGTTACTCCTGGCTCTGCACTCAGGAATTACTCCTGGCGGTGCTCGGGGGTACCATATGGGATGCCAGGGATTGAACCCGGGCTGGCGCGCACAAGGCAAACGCCCTACCCACTGGGCTATCACTCCGGCCCCTAGAAAATGTTTTCTAAAGGGACTATAACCTATGTATATATTTATGAATTCATGACATACCTTTCCTTTTACATTTTTTCTTTTCGCTTTTGGGTCACTCCTGGAGATGCTCGGGGGTTACTCCTGTCTCTGCACTCAGGAATTACATCTGGTGGTGCTCAGGGGGACCATATGGGATTCCAGGATCTAACCCGGGTCAGCTGCATGCAAGGCAAATGCCCTACTCGCTGTACTATCGTTCCTGCCCACATTTTTCTAATTCTAAACTATGTTGTCTACTGACTTTTTTTTCCAGTTGTCAAAAAAAAAAAAACCCTGCAAAATTTTTGAATATGTGTATGTATGTATATATCGGGGAGGCACACCAGGCAGTGCTCAATGCTAATGCCGAGCTGGTAGTCAGGAATTACTCCTGGCAGGCTCAGGGATCAGATGGGGTTCTGGGGATCAAGGCAAACATCCTGCCCACTGTATGACCCCTTTAGCCCTGAATATAATTTTTAAAGATTTACATATAAAAACACCTTCAAATTGGAAGTTAAACAGTAAAATGGGTGGGGCTCTTGGACATTTTGATGTTGTAAGATGGTATACAAGATAAATGTCAGTACCATTATAACATATCACCTTAACTATAATACATGTTAAAATGAGAAAAGAATAGGGATTATATATATATATATATATATATATATATATATATATATATATATCTTTAGAAATATTACCATCAAGGGCAGAGAGATGGTACAGAGGCTTAAGTTACTTGTCTCATATACAGACAATTCCCATAAGCAGATCTTATGAGCTGCGCCAGAGTGGATGGTGAAGATCGCTGCCAGCAAAGTGTGGGGGGTTCTCTAGTTTCTTCTGAGGCTCTATCGGGATGGTGGACTCAGGTCGGAAGTCGCTCTCCTGGTCCATGGAGTGCAGGGGGTTCAACGGGAAAGCTGGTATCTGCTCTGCCAGGTGTATCTGCCTTCTGTATCTGTCCACCGCGGGGGTCGGGGGGGGCGGGCCAGGGTGGGGTCGATGGGGGACCACCCCCGCCGGCGACCGGCTGCCGCTGGGCGCATTTCCACCACGGCAGTGCACGGAACCGGCTCCCGGACAGCCAGGGGAAGGTATAAGCTTTTATTAATAAGATATATTGTTAAGTGTTTTTTGTTAAGTATTTGTTTATAGATATAAAATTATCTCTAATTAATATCTCTAATTAAATTATTATAAAATCATTAGAAAGTAAAGCTCTTCAAAAATAGATACTTTAAATGAAAGTTCAATTGACAAGCATATAATTTTACAAATATTTCCATACATATTTTCATGTTTTCAACATTTATTTTATCAAGGTAGACAAGGCACTGTTTAACTTCTGACCTATTTCAAGTATTTCTTTCAATGGCTAAGGTTATATCATTGTATCACCGTATCACTGTCTTCCGTTATATCATTGATTTGCTCGAGCAGGCACCAGTAACATATCAATACGTCCCGTCACATGCAAGATACCCCAAGGACATCATCCTGCTCCAGGAACATAAAGAGCCTTAAACCATTCCATCAGGTTATGGGAACGAAGTCTATAATTGTTACTGGTATTTGGCATGTCAAATATGACATGGGTAGCTTGCCAGGCTCTGCCGTGCTGGTGGGATGCTCTAGGAGTCACCTCAAAACTTGAGCAATTATTGATGAACCGTGTGGCTGCAAGCGGCAGCACAAGCCAGGCTGTGATCAGCTCTTCTGCTGGGTGCAGCTCTGTCAAGAGGGAGTCAGATGTGGAAAATGGCAGCCCTCATTGTGTGGGGGTTCCTCTGGCTTCTTGCTAGGCTCTGCCGGGTGGCAGGCCAGGACTAGAACCTGCCATCCCTCCTGGGCGCCTCGTGGTTAGCTGTGCCCAGGGAGAGCAAGTAGCAGCTCTGCACCGTGTGTGTGTGTGTGTGTGTGTGTGTGTGTGTGTGTGTGAGTCTCTCTTAAGGTTATAACCAAGAAGTATCCTGAAACAAAACTCAAAAGTCATGAAACTTAGATCTGACCCATTTCAGTGTTATCCTGTTACATGTTTAAACTCATATACTAATACTGTGAAGCACTTAGTTCCAGGCAGTAGTAAACACTACTGAAGCATCTGAACAGTAACTAATTGTATTATTATTAATATTATCTTTTAAATATTTTGGCCACTTCCATGGATCACAGTGTGCCAATGTTTTATTCAGTCTACACAATGGATTCAACTTCAAAAGTTCATTGGTGATATTTACAGTCAGGCTCTCACAAATAAGTTACTTTGCCTTTTCTTCTAGTGGCATAGCCAGCAAGTTCAACTCTTGTCTACTCTAGTTCACCACCTGCCTCCTCTCACTCTCAAGAGTCCTGACACTGCAGTGGTGTAACAGCTATTTATTGTCACATTTGTTTTGTGCTCTTTGCCTCTCATAATGCTCTACTTACCTTTTTCTTCTCTTCCCCCACCCTGTTCTCAGTCCTTGTGGGCATTTCTGTTTGCTTATCCATTGCAGAGTATGGTATTTGCAGATTAAAAGAGGCATAACAGTTCCCTTATATTACCTTTCTTCTTCCCTGCTTCTTTCACTGCATGATTGTAAATATCAATTTCTTTCCTCCTTTAGACAGCACTGTCCTAAAGAAGCCTTCAGCCTTGTAACAATTCTCTTAAGAAGAGCATGTGACTCCACAGTTTCTAGATTTAGTCATGGCTATAAATGGAATTTCTAATAGTGAATGGAACTGACAAGGGACTTTTCATAGCAAATAGAAGGTTTTTATGTTTATTATTTGAAATTATTTTCTAGAAGTACCTTAAGGCCCATTGTTGGGGGAACTTTAGAATGCTGGGAGCTGAGGATGAGTGTAGCTTGGGTATCGTGATGTCAGACACCACAAGGAAGGCTTCTGCCCCCACCCGCATGCAGTTTGGGTGGCCTCCAAGGATAACATCCAACACTGGGGGACCACATAGTACCAGAGATGGAACCAGGCACCTGTGTATTCAGAACATGCACCCTAAGTCCTGCACTATCTCCCCGGCCTCTGGGAGCTTTGATTTTACAGTAGCTCTTTTCGCATGCCCCAAATATCCCCCTGAATTCTACAATTACATTTAGAATCAGGAAATCAAATAGATTAAAAATGTTAAATATCCATTTAACAAGATTTCTGTGACTGTGCATTTGTACAAATAAAATGCATAGTTTCAAACAAAAAGCAACTTAAGAACTTAAGTGAATTCAGAAGGAACCTGATAATCTGTATTGAAACTGGCTTCATGTTTTTATTTTCTCTTTTAACACTTCTCTATGTTGGCATTTATAGAGTTTATGAAAAATTATACTAACTCTAACTTTTATAATTCAGTGTTTATTTTTCCTATTACCCTTCAAGACTAAGATTAGCAACAGCAATGAGGATGGATCTGACACTCAATCACATGATTTTTTGTGGAGGGCTTCAATATTTAATCACAAAGCTTCTTTTTTTCACTTGTTCAGAGAAAGGCCCCATATTGACAAATACAACTTAACTTCGTTTATCCTTTCTAAGTAGCAATTGGTTAGAGTTTTGAAGATCTTAATGTATTAAGAAAATCTCTTAAAATGTATATAATTTGTTGTCTGACTGATTTCACATCAGCATGTTATAAAGAGCAACCAAACTTTGATCTTTGATCTTCTATTACCCTTCAAATTTGATTTCTGAACTCATTTACTTCTGCCCCCAAAAGAAATATTCTTTATCTCTATTGTTATTGGATAATAAATTAGAAGTTATTATAGCTTGGTATTTTAAATAGTCATATCTCTGTAGAATAAATGAGTTATGGAAAATGATATATGGCATGGTGACTATAATGGAGTAGATAAAATATTTTTATAATTTATGAAAAATATTTCATAAATATTCTGAATAATCCCTGTGTATTCAGAACATCTTAAAGGTCTTAAGCTTTTGTGATCCCAGGAGACTTGGGTTCAATTTCCAGCATCACATGATCCCATAAGCACCACCAGGTATGACTCCTACACACAAAGACATTATCATTAAAAGAAAAATGATGTAACATTTTCTGGTGATGGATTTTTAAAAATATTAGGAATCATAGTTTGCAATATTGTTAGTAGTAGGGTTTCTTGCATTAAACATTTCAGCACCACACCTTACACCAGAATATCTGTTTCCTTCTGCCATTGTGCCAGTATTCAATGTCTGGCACCCTGTATTGTTCCCTAAATGCTGCGAGGAGCAATCCCTGAGCATAGGAGCATAGAGCCAAGCAGAAGCCCTGAACTTGGCCAGTTGTGGCATAAACCTGCCATACTTTCACTCCTGACACCCCAAAGATCTCTTCTAAATAAACTCAGGATGATTCCCTTTCTTCTTCTTCTTCTTCTTCTTCTTCTTCTTCTTCTTCTTCTTCTTCTTCTTCTTCTTCTTCTTCTTCTTCTTCTTCTTCTTCTTCTTCTTCTTCTTCTTCTTCTTCTTCTTCTTCTTCTTCTTCTTCTTCTTCTTCTTCTTCTTCTTCTTCTTCTTCTTCTTCTTCTTCTTTCTTTCTTCTTTCTTCTTCTTCTTCATCATCATCATCTTCTTCTTCATCATCATTATCTTCTTTCGTCTTCTTTTTCTTCTTTATCATCATCTTCTTTCTCCTCCTCCTCCTTCTTCTTCTTCTTCTTTTCTTCTTCTTCGTTCGTTGTCTTTGTCTTCTTCGTCATCTTCATCTTATTCATCTTCTTCATTGTCTTCTTCATCATCTTCTTCATTGTATTCATCTTTGTCTTCATCATTTTTGTCTTTGTATGTCTTTAACTTCATCTTCGTCTTCTTCTTCTTTCTTTTTTGTTTTGGGTCACATCTGGTGGTGCTTAGGGCTTGCTCAGGGCTTACTCCTGGTTCTGCACCCAGGGATCACTTCTAATGGCCTTGTAGGACCTTATAGAGTACCAGTTATTTAGCCTGGGTTGGCACATGCAAGGCTAGTGCCCTACCTGCTTGTGCTATTGCTCCAGCCCCTGATTTCCTTTCACAAGGTCCATTTCTTCACTCTAGAAAACAATTTCCCCCAGTATCAGTAAAACTGAAGTTCTTCACACTCAGTCTTCCTTACTTTTCGATCAAAAGGGCTGTGGTCACAGACTATCCTTTACATTACTATTCTAAGTGGGTGTTTTTAAGTGGGTGTAAGACACTAGTCCATTTACTAAATTTAAGGAGTATTTGTTTGTTCTCTTTAAGATCCCCTTGAAGTTCCTCCTTCTAAATTTGTATTTGAAAATCAAAACCATTTTCCCCCCAAATAAATTCTTTCTCTACCTCTTTCAATTCAACTAGAGAGATGTTAAGATACACTTTGATATCACCCTCTCTTGCAAGTTCCATGTTAAGTGCTTTTTATTTTCAGGTAGGTACTGGAAACCAGTTGCCTTAGACCTAAATTTTGATGCCTTCACCAAAACTAAAGATGAATGACCCCAGGTATGTTCCAGTTACATAGTTCATCCACTTTTTTCAGGTTCAATGGTATGGTGGAGCTGCTTGCTAACCATGAATATAATTAAATTTAAATTATATTAGCAAATGAAATAAATCACCTTTTTTTTAAAAAAAGTACAACAAATACCAAAGGACGTTCACATTTTTGTTATTCTGCTGCATTTCATCTCTTCTCTACAGATAATTTGTCAAAACATCTGTGTAACTAATATACTGTGGATAACATGTCACTGTGGATTTCTTCCAGTCCCACATTCACTTAATTCACTTTGGTAATTGGAAACCGGCTCTGGAGGGAGTGATAGAGAAGTTAGGAGTTAATTTTAGAGACAAACAGGTTAATGGGAACTTGCCAGAGAGGTAAGATTGAGGAGATATTGATGCATCTGAAGCCTGATAGAGTTGTCGTTGGGAAACACTTAGTAGGGAAGGAAGGACAAGCTCTTTCTGACCCAAGCTTGGACAGACAACTACAACTTAAGTTCGCAGTTCACCCACCTCATTAACATATCATTATAGTAATATGATTAGCATTGAGGTTCCCTCACCTTGCACCTTAGTGGGACTATCTTTTCTTCCTAGAAAGTCTAATTATATAGTTCTCACCAGTCTATCATCTACCAAAATCCCACGCCAATATAATATTATTACATAATCCACTCTAAGGATGCAGAAAAAATCATAACAATTTAAACCTTATAGTTATGTTGACAATTCATGTGATTGCCCTAATTCTATTCTCCTTTGAGTGTACTTTGCTTGAATCAACTTGCTTACTTTGTTGCTGCAAAGCTTGTCTGTGTGTGATCTTTAATTCTTCCTTCCTTCTTTCCTTTCCTTCTTTCTCTTCCTTCCTTCCCTTCTTTCTTTCTCTTTTCTTTCTTTCTTCCTTTCTTCCTTTTCCTTTCTTTCTTTCTTTCTTTCTTTCTTTCTTTCTTTCTTTCTTTCTTTCTTTCTTTCTTTCTTTCTTTCTTTCTTTTCTTTCTTTCTTTCTTTTCTTTCTTTCTTTCCTTCTCTTCTTTCCTTCCTTTCTTTCTTTCTTTCTTTCTTTCTTTCTTTTCTTTCTTTCTTTCTTTCTTTCTTTCTTTCTTTCTTTCTTTCTTTCTTTCTTTCTTTCTTTCTTTCTTTCTTTCTTTCTTTCTTTCTTTCTTTCCTTCCTTCCTTCCTTCCTTCCTTCCTTCCTTCCTTCCTTCCTTCCTTCCTTCCTTCCTTCCTTCCTTCCTTCCTTCCTTCCTTCCTTTCTTTCTTTCTTTCTTTCTTTCTTTCTTTCTTTCTTTCTTTTCTTTCATTTTTGGATCACATCTAGTGGTGCTCAAGATTTACTCATGTATCTGCACTCAAGGATCACTCTTGGTGGTGCTCAGGAGACCATATAAGGTGCCAGGAATTGAACCCAGGTCACGTGTTTGCAAGTCAAATAGCCTGCATTATCACTCTGGCTCCTGACCTTCAATTTGCTGATTAAACACAAGGACTGATGATTTATCATCACCCACCTAGTGCACCCTGAGATCATGTTGACATCCCTGTACTGCATTAGGAATTTTTGACATCAAGGATATTGGTAAATGCATCCAACCTAGTGTCCCCCCACTCATCTCATCAAACATTTGACGTTTTATTGCATAGACTATACTTTTCAAAGATGTTAGGAACTCTCAATATACCAGGCTACAGCCAAATTAAAACAGCCATTTTACTATAAAAAAAAAAAAGCTACTTGGAAAGTGCTCTCACTTTCCGGGATCAATAAATTCAACATGTTCAAACAAAGTATCTCTCTCTCTCTCTCTCTCTCTCTCTCTCTCTCTCTCTCTCTCTCTCTTTCTCTCTCCCCTAATGTTTGCTGTTCTTGGGTGATCAAATTGGTTCCTCTTCACAGGTATCCACCCTTAATATATTTTCAAGTAAAAAATTTGAGATTAGAGAAAGGAATGACTGCAGCTGCACATTCTTTGGCAGCCCACATCATAAATACTTTTGCAAAAGTGCCCCACCCAATTTTTAAACTGTTTGGAGTTACACTTAACAAATGATGAAAATACTGACTTTTAAATATGCCACTGCACAATTAACCACCAAAGCATCTGAGTCCCTTGGGAAGTTTGAGCTTAGGAAATAATATAAACATACCAGCAGGAATAAAGAGATTCATAATAACAAAAATATCCATAGGAAAAACTTAGAACTTGGGGGGTCAAAATTTATATCTATACAGTCAAATCGAATAAATATGAGTGACTATCAGAAAAAGAACCTCTCATTTCTTATTCATTTGTAAACATTTGAGCATCCCACCCTCATTCCATTTTGTTTTGTGTGAGCAGATTTAGGGAATAGCTAATGGCACTGATGTTTCTGAGAAGTGGGGAGAAGAAAAAAAAATTATTACCTTCTTTTTTTTTTGTTTGCTTTTTTTTGGGTCACACCCTGGCTCTGCACTCAGGAATTACTCCTGGCTGTGCTTGGGGGACCATATGGGATGCCGGGAATCGAACCTGGGCCGGCAAGGGCGGCCGCGTGCAAGGCAACGCCCTACCCGGCTGGGCTATTGCTCCAGCTCCAAGAATTATTACTTTCTAAAAGTGGAGTTTTCCACACAAATTTTAGCAGTGTGCTGATAAGTTGGTATTTAAAATATAGGGAGACACTTTAAAAAGGATGCAAAAGCAAACTATGAGATACATAGAAAAAAAATTGCTGAAGGGAAACTCTTTTATGAATGTCCCTCCCTCCTGCCTGACACTGTGCTGGATTCCCACACATCAATAATCAAACCCGGAAATACTTTTCCATGCAACCTATGAAGATGTTACCCAGCATGCAGCAGTGTGACTTTTTTGTTTTCAGCCAACCTTTTGTCTGACTGTACTCACCTCCTCTAGCTGGATTAGCTATTAAGTATTTTGAATATAGCCATTGTATAACATTAACCTACAGAGAACACTCATGCTTGCCATTTAGATAAGCTTCACAGTCACTCAAGAAGGAGAAAGAAGTTTTATTGACTCCTCAGTACAAAATGGATGGACTCCGCTACGTGAGCCAATACCTAAAAAGGAACCACATCTGGAATCTGAAGCTCTTATTTCTTGATTGGGGATTAACAGAGCCTAGGAGAAAGAGTATATCTTAGATCGATATGCCTAGGTGACAAATTCCATAAACTTAGTGACTTTAAATAATACCCATCTATTATGTCATAATTCTGTAGGTCAAAAGTATCCGCATGCTAAATCTGGATTTTCTTCACAGAGTCTCACACAGTTGAAATCAAGGTATCTGCATTGGTGTTTATCATCTAAAGTACAGGGGCCTTTTTCAGAATTCATTAAGATTGTTGGCAGAATGCAGTTGCTGTGGGTTGTAGGACGGAAGTTCTTGTTTCTTGTTGGCTATTGACCAGAGGTCAAACTCAACTCTGTGACCTTTGGACTTGGCAAGAGACCAAAACCCCCTCAACTTGATCACTTGATCACTTGACATCCTGCTATTCATCAATTTGCTTGAGCAGGTGCCAGTAACATTTCCATTTGACCCTATCACGTGCCAAGGTAGCCCAATGGCATCTGCTTGCTTCAGAAATACAAAGAGCCTCAAACCATTTGTTCAGGGTCTTGATAAAGAAGTCTGACCATCTTGTAGGTGGGCGGCCATGTGATCTTTTGATGTCCCTTGGGATCCAGTTGGTAACAGCTCTTGTTCAGCGGTCATCTCCAAATTGCATTACATGTCCAGCCCATCTGATTTTCGACGCCTTGGCAAAAAAAAAAAAAAAAGCAGCTTAATTCTGCAAAGTCCTCCCAAACTTCTACCAATATAGAATCTTAAACACCTCAATGTAACCGCAGGAAAGATGATTCCATCAGACTTTCAAGACCCACTCGTGTCTAAGGGGAAGACATTATACATCATGTGAACTTTAGGAGGATCAACCCCTTCAGGGTCACCTTCGAATTCTGCCTCCCACAGGGCATAAGCCTCCCTTAACAAAAAGAGAACATCAACTCTCATTTCTAAACTTCCTGCTTGTATTTACTTATTTAGGGCCTCTTAATAGTGCTCAGGGGTCTTGGGAACCTCTGTTGCCCTGATGGCTCAGTGCAAAGATTTGCAATGTGGTGCTGCTTGACTCAGTGATACTGGGGTAAAGCAAGGGTTCCCTGGTTCAAGGCCTCCAGACCTAAACTCAGTAGAACTTTGGGGGAGGAGGAACCAAACAGTGCCAAGGAGAAGACTTACTTAAGGTCTTGAACATCCTTGAGCGTTCTCCTCAGATTTATTTATTCATTTTGTGTTAACTTCTCAGAGTCTGAGTTCATCAGGACAATGAGAAAAATATAAATGCTGAAATTCATTTCACAAATAATTTTTCTCTCTCTATCCCTGCACTTGAATATGTATACGTTAGATACAGGTGCACCAGCTTAGCAAACTATTTTTTATTTTAGTCATTTACAAGCATATTGTTGAAAACTATGATATTCAACCTTATGTACTGACAGAATACCATATTACCTCATTAATGTTGAACACTCCGCAGAGGTAACACTTTCTGTTGAAGAGAAAAGGAAACTGAGGCTTATAAAGATTGTCAATGGGCCCAAATACACCTGGGAAATAAATGGCAGAACTCATAATTGGAGATCTCAGCAGGTACCAAGATATCCCACTAAAGAACTGATTCTGGTGGGCCCCCTTGGGTGACTTATTTATTTAATTTTTTTGGCTTTCTGGGTCACACCTGGAGACTCTCAGGGGCCACTCCTGCCTCTTTACTCAGGAATTACTCCTGGCAGCACTCAGGGGGCCATATGGGATCGAACCTGGGTTGGCTGCATACAAAGCAAACACTGTACTACCACTCTGGCCCTGCCTTGGTGACTTATGTGAAATGAAGAGGAGAGAGACAGTCACTTTCTCCCCATCCATCTCTGCCACCCCAGAACAGACTGGGAAGAATAAGACTGATAAATTCTGCGATGAGTCCCTGCACCACACAGATCTCAAGTCTTGCCAGTCCCACTAGGTAGCTATCAAGCCTCACCTGACATCTACTTGTTCTGCCCAGCATGGGAGTTAATCTCCCACCACCTGATTGCTTGGGGAGCCATGGACTCAGGCTGGAGCAAAGAATCGCTCCCTTGCAGGACAGGAAAGTCAGTCCTAGGCCTTGCCCAGGCCTTTCTTGGGTCCTTCGCCTTCTCACAGAAGAAAATTTCAGTACATTAGCAGTGAACTAAAATAGATTTTAGCTGGAGTTTTTTTTTTTTTTTTTGAGTCACACCTAGCAATGCTCAGGGGTTACTTCTGGCTCTGCATTCAAATTACTTCTGGTGGTACTCGGGGGAACCATATGGGATGCCAGGGATAGAATGCTGGAGATCAAACAGGGGTCGGCTGTGTGCAAAGCCCTACTAGCTATGCTATCTCCAGCCCCACCTGGAGTTTTTTGAGGAAGGGGAAGGAGGGTGAGGAAGAGAAAAAGAGAGAGAGAGAGAGAGAGAGAAACAGAGACAGACAGAGATATAGAGAGAGACAGAGAGAGAGGCAGAGAGAGAGACAGACAGAGACAGAGACAGAGAGAAACATGCTCAAGAGAGAACATAGGCTTCTCCAACGTTATGGAGGGAGCTCTTGCATACATCTCAGCATTAGATATGAAAGTACACTTCTCAAGAGGGGCGATGTGAGTGATGTATGTGCTAGGCCGCTTCATGTGGTTGGCATGACACAGGACACAAGCAGCACATGGGCTTGAATCAGCATGTGCACACTTTCTTTGTTCAAGATGACTCTCATACGGCTTCTCCCAAGCTCCCCTTGTGGGAATCTTGCTAGGGTGGTTGTCTGCAGGGTGGAAAGGTTAGAGCTGGGAAAGGTTGATGGTCATCTTTGAAATTCCTTTCTTGGTCTTTCCTGCTAGAGCTTCTCTCTGAGATGGGTCCAGCCTTCACTGGTCTGTGCCTTTACCAGGTAAAGGTCTTATCAGGCTTTTTGTTCCCGTGTCAACAGGTGGGTCCCGACAACCTTAGGGACTAGTTAGTTTTATTACTTCTGAGGAATTCCATTGCTATGGGGCCCTCCATTATCTACCTGCCTGCCTCGTGCTGGATAGACACTAGAGGCCTATGGTGTTTGCCTAATATTCAGAGATCCCTGGCACCACATATGGTACCCTGAGCCTTTCCAAAAGTGATTCCTGAGAACAGAGCCGGGTAAGCCATGAACACTGTCCGGTGTGGCCTGCAAACCACCTAACAAACGAAAAGAACCACGGAGGAAGCAAAAATGTGACATGTGATGTGTGTGTGTGTGTGTGTGTGTGTGTGGTGTGTGTGTGTGTGTGTGTGTGTGTAAGAGAGAGAGAGAGAGAGGAAGAGAGAAATGAGAGAGAGATTCATCAGGAAGGAATGCAAGGAATTTCCCCCTCCCCTCAGGGGAGAAGGCTGAGGCCCTTAGCCCTCCACAGAGACTGCGCAGATTAAAAAAAAAAGTTACAAAGGGCCATCAATTCTTATTGTGGAAGAAAAGAAGCTAGGAAAAAATCTATATTGTAAATATGACTAAAGAGAAAGGGTCTTTCTCATAACTACAGTGATATTTTGAAAGTTCTAAAAATCTGTTGTTATTTCTCTATCTTGAAAAACCTAGAAATATGAAACAAGATCAACTGCGATTTAACTCAATTAAAAGAGAATTGCTGACCAAATCTTTCTACCCAGATGATTATTATTATACTTTATGCTAAAATTTCTAAAAACAAAACAAAACCAAAAACACTTAAATGACTGGTACAAATAATTTTCTATCATAGACCTCTAAAACCTGTTTTAAACAGGTTTATTAATAAGATAAACAAGAGCAACTTTCCTTAATATTCCTGAAAAGTTCTAGCATTGGATTGATACAGAATTGAAAAAAAATCCAAGAGGGTAAAGACAGAAATGTTTGGTTCTGAAGAGGGGTAGGTAAGGGAAGGAGAGGACTTGCAGAACCCTGGTGGACATAATAAGGTTCTTAGAAAGAAATGAAGCATGGTGCATAAAGGAAAGCTGTGCATTAGACATCCAAACTTTCATTCCAGGTCTGGAAAAGCCCGGCACGTGTTGATCAGAGTCTTCTGTTTTCACACAGACCATAATGAACTTGGATAATGAAATTCTCAGGAAGATTATAACAGCCTAAAAATAAAAGACATACTCTTCAGTTTCTATGGCTCACATAATACCTTCTCAATCTTAATCCTATTCTCCTGTGACCCTAGAGAGACAACACTAAATAAGAGATTTTGTATTTATTGATTAATTTTCTGGTAACTTGGAAGAAATCACAACTGGTACAAAGTCTTACAGAATCCACAATTATGTCAGAGTGTTGAAAGAATGGGGATATTATAAGCAGAGATTGCTATCTTTAGAAAATGAAAAAAAGACAAAAAACAAGTTTCATTTTTAATTGATGCAGCAGTCTCAACTATTTAAATACTATCACCATTGACTCTACTATCTGGTTAATTTAATCACAATATTCCTTGGAATATAAATTCAGTGAGAATAAGAACATCACCCCCTCACCCTGCCACTGCCACTATACACTCATACACTCATACTTGAAAGTTAGCGATAAAAAAATATGATAGGAAGCAGGAGATACAATAGGATTCCTCCATTCACTAATCACAGTGCATAGCCCCTATGTGCTGAGTAAAGTGAGTAAAAAGGACAAAGCAGAACAATATGGTGGAGTTTAGCCATTATCACATTACAAAAGAATGTATGGGATGGTAATGATTCTAGGGAAGATACAAGGAAATTCTCCACTTGTTATCTCTAATGTGTGGGTCCATATGTGGAAATATTTAACGAGAAATACACTAGGAAATATGGTATAAGACCATCAGCATTGCTGCTTTCAGATATGCAGACATTTATCATATTTCTTATTCCCTTCAGCTACACAGCAAATCACGCCATCTTGATCCCATTCAGAAAATTTGAACTTTGCAAGTAAAACTATATCAGATGTTTTGCTCACAATCAATTTTCTTTGTATTTCTTTTATCCTCAAAACTAATTCAGGTGTGCTCTGCTCTAAGAAAGTCAAAGGGAGTATAGCAAAATCCCAGCTTGATAATTTTATAAGGGGTGATAATTTATATTACAAAACATTCTTAAATGCATTTTGCCGGGAGAATGACAAAACATATTGAAATTAAACCTATTTCATTAAGTTAGAATTAAGGCATCTGTGAAATTATGATAGAAATCAATGGAAAAAATAATATTTTAAAGACACAATTTCAGGGGCTGAAGAGATACTACAGTGGCTAGGGGCTTGCCTTGTATGGAGTTGACCCCTGTTCAATCTCCACATCTCATTTGATCTCTTGAGTACTACAGGAATGATTACTGAATGTAGAATAAATAGTAAGCTCTGTGCACTGCTGGGTGTGGGCCTCCCTGTGGGGGAAAGGCTGTGGTGCCCCTCACAAAATCCCAAAAATCCGGGAGCAGGGTCAAGGATCTCCTTCTGCCCCAGGGGATCGATGGCCAGAGGACGGAGAAAGATGCAAGAATCCCATGAGGTTTTAAAATGCTTTACTTATCACAGGTTCAAACATACAAATCAGCAATAGGAAAAACCCTGTGCTTAGGGATTCCCAGCTAGGATCCCGGCAACGTGTAGACTAAGATGGCAGCCACCATGTGTTAAGACCCTATAGACAGGAAACAAAGACAAGGCACCAGCAGAAAGGGGGAGAGTGACCCAAGAAGAGTGTGAACCCGAAAAGGGAGCCCGGAGAAAGGAAGCAGGCTAGTTTTATATTTCTGCAACTCAGACCTCCACTTTTATGGGAGGTCAGCAGGGTCAAATGCCCTCAGGTAATTTCTCCCAGGACCTCACCTAGGCCCTTTTAGATGCTAATGTCGCCTAGCCAAGATCTGCCTAGGAATGTCTCTACAGGGTAGAGAAAAGGGGTTTCTGAGATGGCATGCCTCTGTACCAAAGACTATAATAATGCCAGTTAAATATTTCTCCAATCCTTCACAAGAGTCTCGGGTCTTTACTTCATGGTGGTTTTGTATTTTAGTTGCTTTTGACTCATCACAGAGCCATGCTTGCTTTCTTGGAGACAAACAGCATTTCTCTCTGGTCTAATTACTTAGAGATCCAACATTACCAGGCAAATATGCTGGTAAGATCTAGTTAGTCAGTCCCACGATGACTGTGGTAGCATGAGAGAATATTTATAGCAGCCAGTACAGAATACATGGTCAGATAAACTGACACATTTAAAATATTCTCCTATCTACAAAGTGACCTACAAGAGGCAATCCAGAACAGATGCAGAGGCTCTGGGCAGCTGTAGCGCAACAACTCCCCATGGCAAGAAAATAAAAAATAAGATGCAATTTCCTTTAAAATATCCATATGATTAGGGCATTCTTTTTTTTTTAAATTTTTTATTATACCACTGTGAAACATACAATTACAAAGGTGTTCATAATTGGTTCTTGGTAATACAGTATACCAGCACCCATCCCTCCACCAGTGCCCCATTTCCACCACCAATGTACCCCACCCCCCCGCCCACCCCCAGGCTGCCTTAATAGCAGGTACCCCAGTTTCCTCTCTTTCCCCTCTCTCTCTCTCTCTGTCTCTGCATCTCTCTCCCTCTTATTTTACACCTTGTGGCTAGCCCTACAGATATTTAGAGTTTATCACTTAAGTCTCTTTGTGTATATTCAATGGTGAGTTTTAATCTGCCATTACCATTTCCCCACATTTAGTAAAACACTGGTATCTATTTATGTCGTATTAATGAATGCAGTCATTCTATATCTGTCCTTTTCCTTCTGACTAATTTCACTCAGCATGATGGTCTCCATGTCCATCCATTTGCAGGTAAATTTCATAATTTCATCTTTTCTGACAGCTGCATAGTATTCCATAGTGTAGATGAACCACAGTTTCTTTAGCCAGTCCTCTGTTCTCGCCATTTAGGTTGTTTCCAGATTCTAGCTATAGTGAATAGCGCAGAGATGAATAAAGAAGTACAGATAGTGTTTCTGCTATGTGTTTTTCGGTCTCTTGGGTATATTCCCAGGAGTGCTATTGCTGGATCAAATGGGAGCTCCATATCTAGTTTTCAGAGGAATGCCCATATTGTTCTCCAAAAGGGCTGGACCAGTCGGCACTCCCACCAACAGTGGATCAGAGTCCTTTTTCCCCCACATCCACGCCAGCACCAGTTGTTCTTGCTGTTTTGGATGTGTGCCAGTCTCTGTGGTGTGAGATGGTACCTCATTGTTGTTTTGATTTGCATCTTCCTGATGATTAAAGATGAAGAGCACTTTTTCATATGCCTTTTGGCCATTCGAATTTCTTCTTTTTTGGAAGCTTCTATTCATTTCTTCTCCCCATTTTTTGATGGGGTTGTAGACCCATGAATAGAACTGAGTATCCTGAAACACATTCTCAAATATACAACCACTTAATCTTCGATAAAGGAGCAAAAAATATTAAGTGGAGCAAAGAAAGCCTCTTCAACAAATGGTGCTGGGAAAACTGGGCATCTACGTGTAAAAAATGAACTTAGACCTCCTTCTAACGCCATGCACAAAAGTCAGATCAAAATGGATTCTAGATCTCAACATCAGACATGAATCTATAAGTTACATCAAGAAAAACATAGGAGAAACGCTCTACAACATCGAAACGAAAAATATCTTTTAAAGATGACACACCACTGACCAAGCAAAATGGAAGCAAAGATAAACAAATGGGATTATATAAAATTGAAAAGCTTCTGCACCTCAAAAAGAAACGGTGACCAAGATACAAAGACAATCCACAGAGTGGGAAAGGATATTCACCCAATAGCCATCTGACAAGGGGTTAATATTCAGGATATATCAGGCACTGGTAGCACTCCACAAGAAAAAAAGGGCATTCTTTTTTTCCCAAAAAGAAGTTTAGATGTCTTTAGAGTATGATCATAAATAAAAAATCTATTGCACAGAGAAAATAATTTCACAAAAAGGTTTTTATTTATTTGTTTGTTTGTTTGTTTGTTTAAAGACTCACACACATGGGGCAGAGCTGCTACAGGCTCTCCCTGTGCCCAGCCACTCACGAGGCACCTGGGAAAGATGGCGATTCTAGCCTTGGCCCGCCACCCCAGCAGAGCCTCTCAACAAACCAGACGACCCCCACTCCATGAGGCCTGACATTTTCCACATCTGACTTCCCTCTCGTCAGAACTCCACCTAGCAGAAGAGCCTATTACAGCCCGACTCACGTGGCCACGTGGTTCATCAATAAATGCTGGATTTAGAGGTGACTACAAGAAGTATGTTATGCCACCAGCACAGCAGAGCCTGGCAAGCCTCCTGTGTTGTATTTGATATGCCAAATACCAGTAACAATTATAGACCTCATTCCCATGACTTGATGTATTGGTTTGAGGCTCTTTATGTTCCTGGAGCAAGCAGATGCCCTTGGGCTCTACTAACATGAGACAGGACATATGGAGATGTGACATTGGTGCCCGCTCAAGCAAATCAATGATGAACGAGAAGACAGTGATACAGAAGACAGTGATAATTATTCATTCATTCATTCATTCATTCATTCATTTTGCTTTTGGTGTTATACCCAGCAATGCTCAGGGGCTACTCCTGGCACTCTGTGGGGGACCATATGGGATACTGGGCATTAAAATTGAGTTGGTCGCCTGCAAGGCAAACACCCCTTGCACTGGAGTATTGCTCTGGCCCTCACAGAAAGTTTTATCTAAATAATCAGGTTAATTATTTCATATGGGCTTAAAATAAAAAACAGTTTTATGTGGAAATTATTTCAATCATATATTTGGTCCTAGTTTGTCCATTTACTGATTTATTTAGTAAAAACTAATTTAAAACCCACTTTCCCTGCCATTGGTCAGCAGCTGAACATTCAGAAAAATGTCATGAAGGTAGCATTTATGATATAAATCATAATAGTTTATGGCAAGAATAAAAAAATTATAGACAGAAAATAGGCTTCTCCAGAGGGATCTGTGGCTTTGGCCACCTGTGGTTCTTCAAAATGCAGAGTGAATTGATGTAAGGTCTTTTCTTGTTACTTCACACACTGGATTCCATCAAGTTTGATAGTAGGGCTGGAGATACTAATTAGAGCTCAGAAAGATTTTTATTGAATTCTCTAGTTGCCATACTGATCACTGACTTTGGGAGAGCTCTTGCCTTACACAGTGCCTGGTTTCTTCGAGATCTAGAAAAGAATGCAAGGAAGGATCTTCAGGAACTTGACCACAGCACATGTCTAAGCTGATGGTATCTTGCATTGCTGTTTCATCCTTATATGTTGTTTCAGGTCTGGTGTTCCTCTTTGGTGGAGATCTGTAGGTGCTAAATATAAGTATAACTGGAATGCTGAGTCACTTGATCACTTGATCACTTGACATCCCGTTATTCATCGATTTTGCTGAAACGGATGGCGAGTAACATTTCCATTTGATCCTATCACATGCCATTGTAGCCCAATGGCATCTGCTTGCTTCAGAATATAAGAGCCTCAAACCATTCATTCAGGGTCTTGACAAAGAAGTCTGACCATCTTGTAGGTGGGCGGCCATGTGATCTTTGACATCCCATGGGATCCAGTCAGTAATGGCTCTAGTCAGCGGTTGTCTCCAAATGGCATTACATGTCCAGCATCCATCTGATTTTCGATGCCTTGGCAACGAGACAGCGTCCCTGATTCTGGAAAAGTGACGGATGTCAGGAACCTCCTGAGGCGCCGGTGGGATTCCTTCTCTCGCTTAGGTGTAAAGGCACGATATTCCAAGCATAGTATCTTTCGATTCCTCTCTGGGAGACCCGAATAGCATTCTCATCCTGCTTTCGTAGGGCTCCAGGTCTCTGAGGCGTATGTTAATTCAGGGAGAACGTGGAGTCAAAGAGATGTGCCGAGAACTGGAGGTTCTTTGTCCTTTGCTTCAGCTCTTCGATGCTTTGGGAGGCATTCCCACATGCTGCTCTCTTCCTCCCTGCGCAGCTCAGTTTTAGGTCATTCATCTGTTGATTTCTCGACCTAGGTACACATAACTTGCTGTTTAGAGATGTTTGTTCCATTGAGAGTAGATGGGGCCTCTGGAACTAGTTCATT
>JAJIBD010039368.1:0-22458 GCA_021461705.1 Cryptotis parvus | reverse complement strand
TAAAGCCCAAAGGTATACCTGAAGTGCTGCATTTCAATAGTCATTACTTGACTTCATCTCTAGATAGCCCAGCCCACAATGGGCCAGGCTGGGAAGTTTTGGCAGGTTTCTACCTATGAAATAAGCTGGGAGAAAGAAGGGCCCTTTGGCCATTTTGGCTTCCCTTGGCTTCTGCCTCTCCATTCTCTGTTAGGCTTCAACACGTGGTAGCAGCCATCTTGGCCTACATGTGCCCGGGGCCCAGCTGGAAACCCAAAAATCTGGGATTTTTTTCTTTTCTTGGATTGTATATCAGAACCTGTGATAGTTTGTCAGAATATGTGATAGTGATAGTATATCAGAACCTGTGATAGAACCTGTTCCTGGAGCAAGCAGATGCCCTTGGTTCTACTAGCATGAGACAGGACATATGGAGATATTACTGGTGCTCACTCTAGCAAATAGATGATGAATGGGAGATAGTGATAGTGATAGTGAAGGCCTTCTAAAACTGCGCCAGATTTCTGAGTTTTCATCCATTCCCCTCCGGCTTCAGAGGTAGAAGGGAACTCATTTCCTGGTATTGTTGGGAACCTTTGCGGCTCTCCAACACCACATAATCACTCAAAATTGATCATCTACATTTGAGTTCCTTCCTGGTATTGTAATTTTAATAGATTTAGGCATATAAAATAATACATATTACTAAATAGGGTATTTTTTGCTATATTCATTGGCTAATCATCTCCCACTGCCATTATTCAGTAACGACTGATCTTTTTCCTGCCGCTATAATTTTGTCTTTTCTATTATAGAGCTGTATCACATAATATGCAGTCATTTAAGATGGGCTAGATATTTAATAAATTTCTTCACATTCAATAGTTCCTTTTTATAAGTACTTAATAACTTCATTATCTAGTTACATCATAGTATGTTTACCAATTCACTGATTGAAAAACATCTCAGTTTCCGCCAATTTTGAGAAACAATGAAGAAACTGCTCTAAATATTTAGGTATGCATAGTGCAGATGAAGGTTTTTCCAGTCATAGAGTACTCATAAATATTTAGTTCGGGCATTCAATGGTCCATAAACTGCCACTCTTCTCTACTGTATTCTTGATGGTCAGCACTAAACAAAGTAAGTAGTTTCTCATTAATTATATACACAGCCTCAGGATAATTTTTAACAGATACTCTAAGCAAATTCTTATTAAATAAGATTAGTCAAGACATGAGATACAACCCTCTTATCCTTCCTTTCCTGGAAATATGGTCTAATGGCATCATTCTAAACCATTATTTGAGAAGGGAATTAAATTGGAGAAGGGGCCAAGGGAAGGATCAGGAGGGAGAACAATGACTGATGTTCCTTTTAACATCTGCTGAGCCCATTCTTGTCATGAATGCTCATTATTCATTACGCCAGTGAAATGACTTATAAGAAATAAATTAGCACATTTTCTGATCTGAGACTACAATAATAAAATACCCAGATATACACAGGTAATGGCATTATGGATGTATGGAAATATTTCATGACATGGCAACAGCATTTGTCCTTCATATGTCTAGTAAGAGATGAAGGCAGAGAACAATAGCCAAAGGTTTCCTTTAGCATATGGAGAAATATTGCTGCACCTCTGGTATCACTTATGGGAAGACCAATTAACCTTAAATGTGGAAATTATAGGGATAAAGAAAAGTGGAACACATATGATTTATGTTGCAGTAACTGGAAACGTGCATGTTCTCAGCATCAGATCCTTTATTTGATAAGTTGTTAAAGGAACAATCACTTCATTTGTCTTTCTAAGGAGAAAAATTAATCCAAGTTAAAATAGCGTGTTTAAGTGCAAAGGTATGAAATGAGTGGTGGAATTATCCATACTATTCTGTCATCATGAAAAGTCATAGAAAACACACCCATAGTATTCCTTTACCATGACTCTGTTCAGTGATGCATTTATTGGCCAAGCCCAGCCACCTTAGCTGATAAGAATTAAAGTTGAAAATCAGAAATATTTGGTAAAGTCTTTTATATATACTTTGTGCCACCGTATATTCATGTACCTACCATTCATTTTCTTCATTGTATTCATTGAGTCTAAATGTACTCATTCAGTCCAAACTCTTAGACTGGAGCACATGCCTTGCATGCAGGAAACCTGAATTCAATTCCTAACATGTCATGGCCCCTCAGTACATCAGGAAGAGACTCTAAATTCTGATCCAGAAATAGCCTGCCCAGACAGGAATAGCCCCCCCCCCCCCCCAAATCTCTCTAAACCAAAGGAAACCAACTACAACAATAATAAAACATTGATGCCTTCATTGCACCAATGACATTTGCAGACTTTGTGACCTTGGCCCTCCAGTGAATCCTGATTAGATCACAGTTGAGTCAAGAGAAGCCCAGTGCTTTCTTTGCTGTGATGATCTTGAATCACAATTAGGGAGCACCTGAAAGTCAGTTTTTGTGCCCACTAAAAATTCTACACATTTTGGACTTGATGATAGTCTTTGCCCATCATCATGCTGGTTTAGTGTCTGAAACTGGTCCACAGGGAAGAAGCAGAGGGCTAATTAGTCCAGATTAGGCAAGTTGAGGGATGAAGAGAAGCCAAGCCCTGGGTTCTCAAGGGCTCTTATAAACCTTTCCTTATTCATGTCTATGACCAATAAAGTAATATGAATTTAGGCAATGTCAAAGGAAATATTTCTTTTTTCTGAATAATCACAAAGTTAACGCAATGGGGATTCTCAGTCAGTGCATGATTAGACATATTCACTCTTCTACTGAGTAGGAGATTTATTTAAAACTATTTTTTCAGTGTCAAAGTGATAGGGTGCTTGACTGGTACTTGTGGCCGATTTGGGTAAATCCTGATATAACATGTGGTCACCTGAGCCCCTCTAAGAATGATTCTTAAGCATGGAGCCATAGCACCACCTGGTGTGGCTAAAACAATTGGTATGTAAATACATATGTGACTAGGTAACTCTTCAGTGCACATAAAACCATATTTTATAAACAACTTCAAAGTTAAGTTGTGGATTAGGTACCTTGGAGTCTAAATAAGGAGATCTTAATTAGAGTTTAAGGAAGAAGTTGTTGAAAGATAAATCATCAGTTCAATTTAAGAATTTCGTCTTACTTTTCACTTCAATAATAATAATTGGTTCCACAAATAACATAGTGTAAACCCTATCCCAAGTATTATAAATGCTTTATTTAATATCTACCTAAGCATAGGTGCAATAATAATTTTCACACTTTGCAGATGAAAAATATCTGAAATTCTGAAACTCAGAAAGAACAGAAAATACACTTTAATTTCTAAGACCCCACTGAAATATGAAAAAAACAGCATGCTTGTTTCCAGTTTGCAATTCTCTGGGATCCTAGCTAAGATATAAGAAAGTAGGAGGGAGAAGAAAATTAAGATAATGTTGCCAGCTGTTGCCGGAAGTGTAGACTCATGTAACTGGGAGTCAGTTTCAACTCTTACAATATTTCTTTCATCACTCACACTCAACTTTAGTTGTGTTCTTTGAGAAGACATGGGAAAATAAGTCAGCTTCAATTTCTTTCTCTAACTTTATTGCATAGGATAAAAAAGTTGTCGGGCGGGAGGAGGGTGTTATATAGAAACCACAGAATAACTAGCATGTGAGAAACATAACAAATAGAAATATTGTGAATGATCACAAACCTTTGATTTATACTGAAATGTCATTTGGCATTACATCATGGAGGGCTTGGTTAATCAGATTCTGATTTTGGTTGGACCTTCTATAATTTTCAAGGTTCCTGGGAATGCAGAGGTTAATGCTGATTTGAGGAGAGCTCTTAGAACAGCAGAGATAAGAGAAGTAGTATGTTTTAGTTAAAATAGAACTTAAACGATATCAAAAAGTGAAAAAAAAAAAGACCTGCTGTTCCAAGGTCTACAAGGTGGAAACCTGTACTTGAAGGTAGAATTGAAGTTGAGTTAGTGCTTCATGCTAGTGTATCTGTCAAGTTCCTTAGAAGATAAACCACTTACCTAGTCCTTCTCCCTTCTCCTCCCCCATTATGAATGGATTTGACCTACTAGCTCAACATCTCATCCTAGAGAGACACTTAATGGTAGACATTAATGCTACCATCAATGGCTGCATTGATTCCTCCCCACATTTCTATAATTGTAAGTCCAGTAGTGAAAACAGATTTAACTCACAAGGACATTCCCCCTGTTCCCATCCTTCACAGAGTTAACTCCTTCGACCTCTGATAATTTTCTAACAGTTGTTTACTATAATTCCTTTGTGATCATGCTAAGCTCAGCCTCAAATTAGCTACTATTCAAGCAGTTACTGGAAAATCTTATTTGAGTATGTATTCTAGTGTGTAAGGTTGTGTGTGTATATGTATGTGTGCTGTTACTTGCCATCTGAAGCTCTTATTTCATTACTGTCTAGATAAATATCAAAATCTATCAATAATCATAAAGGATAATTTTTCTGTAAACCACATTTACCTTCCTGTACTCATTAGCACAAAACTTTAATGGTATGTTTTGTAATTGGCTTATTAGAATCAGAGAAAGAGGAAGAGCAGCCTCAATTTAAGGGATAAAGACAAGATATCTGCCACTTGCTCTTCAAGTGTGAGAAAGGAATTGAATATGTGACTTTCAAGTGATACATAAAATCTGCCTCATATTCCTTTGACAAGATGATTGGTACCATAGGTCATCACAAGGTTGGAAATTTCTCTTTCTGAAGGTCTATTTCCTTGAAAAGAATAAAGGGGGAAAGACAGAAATAGGAAATCATAAAGATATATTAGAGCAATGGACTCACTGATAAGGGGGGGAGAGACATGGAAGGAAGAAACGTAAATAATTCTGGAAAGCTATTGTGTAAATAAAATGATATCTGGGTATAGAAACAAGCATACTTTTCAGCTTCAAATACTTTAATATTTCTAGGTCAGTCTCAGTGAAATAGCTGTTTCCTTATATCCATAGGTTTGTTTATGCTTTATCATTTGCTTACCATAGACATTTATGTTTCCTTTCAGGAAGGTACAAAAACTGAAAGCTTAACAGTTTTCTTTGATTTGGTCATTGATTTGGCGGAGGTATACTAAGTTTTCCTGTTATCTAACTTGTCCAGTCCTTACTTAACATTATAATCTGACTGTCTTGATTACAGTGACTTAAATTAATTTAAACAGACTCCTGAGGACATTAAACTAAAATAAAAAATCAATTTGGAAAATGCTTGCAGATAACGCTCAGTCTAGTTGTTCAGCAAAGCCATTACCTATCTCTCCATTTATAATTCTTGCCTCTATGCTCCATAGTTTGCCATTGAAATATCTATATAAATATTGGAAAAATAAAGATTATGTGTCGATAACATAATTTTGCCATCTGCAAAATCAGGTAATTAATACAAAGACTAACATGCCTAAAGAATGTGTCTTATACTTGAATAAGGTAATTATTATCTTCTTATTAAGGAATTAAGATCAATTCCTTTATTTTACCCTTTAAAGATTTTTAAAATTTTTAAAAACTTTGAAAATATTGAGAGACTGTGTTTTGCATATTTATTAATAGTTGTGTTGGAGGCTATGATGACCCGATACCAATCCATCAGCAGTGTGGGCATCCTTCCACCAGTGCTCCCCTCTCACTCCCCAGCCTACCTCATTAAAGTCACATCTTTGAGCTTTCTTGTTGTAGTTTGGATCTTATTTTTAACATATCACTGGCTCTAAATTTTATATATATATATACATGTACCACACCTCTACACCACTGATATGCCCAAGACCTTTGACTCCTACCCCTGTTACCTCCATTCCATTGTTTCTGCTTTCTCAATAACTCCCCTTGATTTATTTCCTTTCCTGTCCTCAATTTTATATTCTAGGCTCAAGGATATTCTAATATTTCCCCTTTGATACCTCCTTATGTTATTTTTATCTATAACACATTAAAGTGAGATCATCTAGCATTTGTCCCTTCGTCTGACTCACTTTATTTAACAGGATATCTTCAGGTCCATGCAAGTTGCTAAAATTGAGAATAATTACATCATTCCTTCCAGCAGCATAGAATTCCATTATGAATATGTATTGCATTTTCATTATCATGCATCTGTTGTTTATTGTAGAGGGACATGACTATTTTTAGGAAGGTTCCTTTAACCCTGTTTGTTGATATTTCTCTCTGCTTTGGGTATTGGTGTAATGTTGACTTAGCAGAAGCCGTTAGGAAGGATTACTTTTTCTTCAACATTTTGTAAGACCTTAAGAAAGTATGTCCTCTCTGATGGTTTGGTAACAGTCACCAGTGAAACCATCTGGACCAGATCCTTGTTCTTAGGGAGATTCCTAACTACTGTTTCAAATTCTTTGCTAGCTAACTTGTTTAGGGTTTTTATTTCTTCCTCATTCAGTTTTAGGTGGTCACGTGATTCTGAGTCTGTCCATTTCTTCTAGATTTTCCAGCATAACAGAAGCATTTTTCAAAGTAATCTCTCATAATATTTTGTATTTCTCTGATTTCCATCAGAGAAATATCTTCCCCTTCTCTGATACATTCATTTAGGCATTTTCTCTTTTTTTCCTATGTCCAGCCAAAATTTTTCTGCTTGTTTATTCTTTGAAAGAAAGAATTTTTCTTTTTACTGGTTTCATTGCCATCTGTAAATTCTAGTTTCATTGACTCTTTATATTAACTTATTGATTTCTTTATCATTGATTTATGCTCTGTTTATTAACTCTCTCCTTGCATTACTTTGGAGATTCACATACTGTATATTCTCCAGGTGTTTAAGACACGTGTTTAGAGCATTATTTCCAGCTTTGTCTTTTTTTTCATTCATTTTTCTCTTAGGATGGCTTTTGCTAGGACCCAGAATTCAAAGATTCTGATTATTTGTTTATATATTTGTATTGTTTTAAGGAACATTTTCATTTCCTCTTTGAGATTCTCTTTGATTCAGTTGCTCTTTAGCAGTATTTTTGTTCAGTTTCCACCTGTTAGAGTTTTTCTCCATCTTCTTTTCATAGTTTATTTCTGTCTCCAAGACTTTATGATCTGAGAGGAGCTTGGCATTATGTTTATGTTCATAAATTTATGTCTGTTTTAATTGTTCCCTATCCTGTCATCTATGCTGTTGAATGTACCAGGTTCACTAGAGAAGAATTAGCATTTAGCTTTTTTAGGATGGAGGGCCCTGTATATTTCAATTAACCCCAGTTCTTGTAAATCCTTTATAGGCCTCTTGTGTCTTTCAGGATTCTATCTGCTTTGCCTGTCTAGTGACAGAAGTGGACTGTTAAAGTGTTCCACTTTTCCTGTGTGTCCTTCAAAATGCTTCTTTGATCTGTGAACAAGATTTGACAAATTTTGCTCAATATTCATTTGGTGCATATATGTTGATAACACTTGATACTTCTTCATCTATTTTCCCTTAACCAATAAGTTGTGTCCTTGCTTGTATCAAATTACTCTCTTTAGATTGAATGCTATTTTGTTTTATATAAGAATGGTTGTCCCATATTTTCCTTTTTATCAATCATGACATGTGAATGATTTCCATTCATTCACTCAGTCTGTATTTATCTTGAAAATATAAGTACAAAATAGATGTACTTTGTTTCCTGATCTATCAATTCGCTCTATGCCTTTTTTGATGGGAAAGTTTAATCCATTCACATTAAGAAAGATTATTGATATTAAGTGCTTTGTTGCCATTTTTCTATGTGTGCTGTTTGGCTGTTTTTCCAATTAGCAATTTTCTTTTTATAGGCAACCTTTCAACAAGTCTTTAATGTTTGGTTTCGTTATAGAAAATATTGTCAGAATTCTGGATATTTATATCCAGCCCTAAGATTAAAATGATACTTTTGTATGGTAGTAGATTCTAAATTGAATTTGTTTTTTCATTCAGTACTTTGAATTCCTTTCCACTCTTTTTCTGTTTTTATAGTTTTATGTGGGAATCTGTTGTGGCTCTTATTTTATTTCTCTTGTATTTAATGTTTTCCTTCTCTGTTAACTGTTTAATTAGTCTATTGTCTGTCTATCTTTCTCTGGTTGTTGTCTTAATAGTTACATTGTGGGGGCTGGAGCAATACCTCAGCGGGTAGGGCGTTTGCCTTGCATGCCCTGCCGGCCTGGGTTCAATTCCTGGCATCCCATATGGTCCCCCGAGCACTACCAGGAGTAATTCCTGAGTACAGAGCCAGGAGTAGTCCCTGAGCATTGCTGGGTGTGACCCAAAAAGGCAAAAGAAAAATAGTTACAATGTGCCTTGGTGTTGTTCTGTTTAAATTTTTTTTTTTACTTTTTGGCCCCATTTAATTGGTCCATAAGCTTCCGTCAGAGACTGGGGAAATCATGAGCTATTACCTCTTTCACAAGCTATTACTCCCTTTCTTTTATTCCTCTTTTTCTGGTATCCCAAAAAATTAAGAAATCTACTGTTATCTATTAAGTATATTGCATTGCCTTCTACTCATTTTCTTCCAATTTATAGATAAACAATAGATAAATCTACTGTTATCTATTAAGTATATTGCACTATCTTTTACTCGCTTTCTTCCATTTTTCTTGCCGTTTCATTGTTCATGCGTTGTATTGTCTTCAAGTTTACTGAAATGGTTATCTACATTCAGAATTCTGTTTCTGCGGCTTGCCATGATATTCCATAGTTTCTTTAATGCCATTTTATGTGTTCTTTCATACATCGAGTCAATTCTTCTTTGAGTTGATTTGAGTTTCTCTTCCTCTGATTGCTTAATTTCTGCTGCCATTGCATGGAGTGCCAATTTGTTATCTTTTCATCCAGGTTTGAGAATTTTGAGGATTTTCTGAAATTCTGTCCCAGTCATAAAAATAAATACAAATTGTTTGGTTTTACCATTGTATTTGGATTTTTGAATGCTGACAGTGGAGTTTTAGGTTCCCAATTATCTGCATACTTATCTGATTCACTATTTTTAATTAACAGGCTATTATATACACCTCTATTATTTGAACTTTTCCCATTACCTTGTAAAGGTAATTCAGTGACAAGCAGGTATCAGTCTAACTTCTCCCTTTACTTACCAGCACTCTTGTGACTATTACCACTGAAATGGGCACTTGAATAAGATGCTATATTTTCCCATAAGCCCTTACAGTGCGTGAGGTGGGTGAAGTACAATAGTTATTCCAATATTAAAGCATCTTTTCAGTAATGGTTGTCTATGTGGTGTGTGGGGGTCCAGGGCTAATATTTTTTTCTGGTGGTGCTGGGCAAAGAGGAGAATTTCCAGTCTGGTCAGTGAACCTGATTGGAGGAATTTAAGTATTCAGGAGTTGGTGAGTTTTAGAGACTGTATTTCTAGCATAGGTTAATTCAAAGAGGTTCTTGTGAGTCTCTATGGCTCCTGGTCACTAGGCTAACTTTCTCCCCCAAAATCAACCCCTTTAGTTCCAATCCTAAAGTACTATTATATGATTCGAATATGTGATATAACTGGAAAATTCTCAATGCAGATGACCTTGCTTCAGATATTGTTCTTGCCTGATCTTATAATGAAGATAGCATTATATTGTGTCTATCATTTTATTTGAATACATGACAATTGTATAAATAATAAGCTATTATGTCTTATCAACTTTCCAGATGTTTCTTCTTGATTCCACCATTACTGCCTCCTGAATAAAAGGTTCCTAATCCCTTACACTGTACCTCTATCATTCTAAACTCTCTTTTTCATAGTCTAGACCTCTTGAATTTTTGAGACTACACACTTCTTGATTGAATACATTTACATGTTTTTAAAATAATCATCTGTAATATGGACATAATGGCATCAACGTCATAGGGTTCATATGAGAAAAATGCAAAGCAAGCAAAATAACTTTGTCCACAAACATATTTTAAATGTGCTATGCTGTATTTCTGGTTCTTACCTCTATGGCATGGCAATGTTAGGTATAATCTCTGACAGGCCAGCATACTGTTAGGATGGGTATATGGCTAAACAGCATGAATACAATGAACTTCTCTCAGTTTCTAAGCCCTTTTCCCTTTACCTCATAATGACATAGTAAAATGTCTTCACCACATATATTCACTAGCAAATTTTCTTCCTTAAATAAAAACGCAAATGTTTTAATTTTTAATTAAATAATTGAAACAGGGATATGCTCTGGAAGGCCACTGAATATGTTACAGAACATAAGCCAATTGTTCTCAACAGTCCACTACTTTGAACCTCAGAAAATTCTAATAGGTTGACTCAAAAGGGGAAAAAATGTGATGGTAATCTGAGATCTCTGAGGAATATTACGAAAACATGACTTCTTTCTCTAAGTGATGTTGTAGAGTAAAGATAAACTGTCCCAAAGTCTAAAAGAAAGCAGAAACAGAGTCTACTGCATCAGGGACCAAAGGAGTCAGTGAATATTGCTGTTGTCTTGCTTAGGCTCACCTGGGCTGGATCCCCAAGACTCCTGTACCCCTGAGCACCACCAGGAGAGATTCCTGAGTGCCAGAGAGTGATCCTGCCTACCTGAATCTAGCTCCTTACAGATGTTTATATATGCTAAGCCAAATTATCTTTCAGCTTATTTTTTCCCATCTGTGAAATTAGGATAACAGTTAACATAGGATAACAGCTAAATAATGCCAGAGCTCTTATTATTGAATCACAATGTCTTTACCATAATACCTGTTAATTTTGACAGATATGTTAATATCAATGATGATTATGATACTGAATTTTCTCAGTTTGGTAAGACCTATCTTAAATTATTTTAGAGACATGCTAAGTTTCTTAGTTACTTTTTAATATCTTATAATGGCAAATATTTTGTAAAAGATCCTCTGCAAGTTCACAAAACTATATGCAAAAAAGTCATAGAAGCACAGAATTTCAGAACAAACCAACCAATGTTGGGAATCAAGAGAAACAAAATCAAGCATCTTATTTTTGTAGAAGCTGAAAAACCACAGTCTGGTAAATAGCCACTGCAGCCTTAGACTAATCCAGTATCTGTGGTCCAGGATCCTTTTAGTTTATATACCAAAAACTGTACAAAAAACTGCTGTACCTCCAGAACACTGTGACAAATTTGTTCAGAAATTAATTAGCAGTGCACTTGTAATTGCAACTGCAATATACAATTATAAGCAGAATTATACTTATAGAAATGGAATGAAAAATAATCCCCTAAGTTTATGAGAACTGAAAATTCTGGTCTCCTATCTTCACCAAAGAATAAGAATTCTCAGAGGTACAGTTGGCCATCGTTCTGCAGATCACACATTTTATCTGCTATATTTATAGAATATGAATAATTCATGAGATTGTTGCATTAATGACAATATCAATATATCGTAAAGCACATTAAAAACTTGAATTCTCGGGTTCGGAGGCGATAGCCCAGCGGGTAGGGCATTTGCCTTGCCGTGGCCTGCCTGTGCCGGCCGGGTTCGATCCCGGCATCCCATATGGTCCCCCAAGCACCGCCAGGAGTGATTCCTGAGTGCAGAGCCAGGAGGAACCCCTGAGCATTGCCAGGTGTGACCCAAAAAAGCAAAAAAAAAAACTTGAATTCTCAAGTCAGATTTCTGCTTTTTATGAAGCTCAGTGAGTCACTCCTGGTGATATTGTCCCAACAAGCTTCAATTCTATGGTCCATGAATGGAGTAATGCTTGGACACCGAGGTTTCACCACCAGACTCACACCTGGTAGTGCTTGGAGAAAGGGGAGGCATGTTGTGCCTGAGTTCTAACTTTGGTCCCAGGAAAACATATATCCTTAAGCACTGAACTATTGCCCTGAGGGAAAAATGGTAATTTAGGTTTTCTACCAAATATTTTTGATTGTCACTATAGTTGATAACTCAGGCAAGGATTATCTAAAAACTATTCAAAGAATTGATAATTCTTTGAATACCAATATTCTTTGAATACCAAATACCTTTTGCCAAGTATCATGTAAGCGTTCCTCTATAACCCTCATCGGAGTCTAGTGACAACAGTGTTTAGGTGGATGATTGAGGACCTCAGCTGAGATTGTAGGTACTAGTCATTTGAGTTTATGTGTATAGTCTCACCACTCTTATATGCACCATAGTATAACACACTTATTATACTATCTCTGAGGTTGAATGGGCAAAAATTAGCATGGGAAGAAATGTAAGAGCCAGTAAAGAGTAAGAAAGATATTGTTTAATGAGTAGCTGGCAAGCTATATATTTGCTGTAGATATCTGTCTTTTCCTGACACCCAGCTAGAATGGTAGCAATATTCTTTTCGCCTCAGATAAGAGCTTGTAAGACTTAATGCCTGCACGAGAGATAAAATATGAGTCTAACCTACATCTGGTTAACAACTCATCCCTCCTTCTGACCTGCAGATCTCCTCATTCATCCTCCTCATTTTGTCCAGTTAACCCCAAGATGAAAGGAGCAGCCTGCTTGTCTTAGCCTGCTCCTCTGTTTGCCATGAATTTTCCCTGATAAATTTTCCCTGGCACTTGCTAAAACACATCAGTGAGATTCTGTTCACCTTGGTAGGTCTCTAATCTTGCTTGAATGCACACAGACAAATCCAAACAGTGTTAAAGGATATTGATGAAGTGGATGCCTTTTCAAGAATAATGGCCCAGGAGAAAGCCAAAATCGCGTAGTAAGCAATCAGGAAATGTCAGCAGACCTTAGAGAAGCCCTTCAAACACACCAGAGCACTGAGACAAACATTGAATCTAATGGAGGGTTTGTAAAAAGATGTGTGTTTGTCCAGTAAAGGGAAGTGGGGAATGAAGTGAGAAGCCAAGCGGAAGGACTGTGTGTGTTGTTGGCTGACAGGCTGGAAGGGGAATAAAACATCTCATAGGCTGCCAGTCTGACTGAGGCTGGAGAGCAAGTTGAGGAGAAAGTGAGTATTAGATGGTTTTCTTGCAGTTTATTCATTTCCCTTCTCATTACAGCCTCTCTTCTCCTTGACTTAACTACCTTGTCATTACGTTTCTTAACATGACATAGAAGAGGGTAGGGGGTAGTTCCCTCTGAGTAAAGGCATTAATATATTCCGGAGTAGTCAGTGAAGATGACACATACCCCTTGCCATGGTGATTGATTCAGGCTTGAATCAATGACATGACGTGGTCTATAGTAAACTGAACCACCTTGAGAGAATTCAAGATCTCTAATTGCAGCTCTTAGCGAACAGAGCATCTCTCTGTGCTCACCTAAAATAACGGTTTTCCAAAAAGCAGAAACCAAAATTAGATTAATTATTCAAAATGAACTGTGTTAATAAAAAGTTTGGGAAGCTGAGATAGTGTTGGCTGTCCCTTACTACTGTGGTGTAAGAGCATCAGAAACTTAGAATTTTACTAAGAGATTCTAGTGGAGGGCCAACATAAACCTTTCAGTGATTTGAACTAGGGTCTGACAGGTATACTTTTGAATGTTATTTTTGCTTCAAGCATCATTTTACTTAAAACAACAAAAACCTTTCACTTCCAGAGTACAGATATAGTACAGGGTAAGGCACATGACTTGCGTGTGGCTGACCCAGGCTAATTCCAGACCACTCATTTGCTTATTTAAAGGGCCCTTAGAACTACTGTGTATCATAAAAAAATAACCCTCCCCACACAGAAAAAAAAGATCCTTTACTTCTAGAAGTACTCAATTCAAGAAACATTGACCAATAAGACAAGCCTCCCCCTTTCATAGCTTGTAAATGTTTGTTGAAAAGTGAAAAGCTCCATTTTAGTTCCTTTATTTCACCTATGAACTTTTCACAGAATTAACTAAAAGTTTTAACATTCTAAGTAAAAATCATCTTTTCAAGTTTCACAAGTTCATTATGCAAGTTATGTGTTGCAGGACACCTAAAAGCCTAGGCCTCTGCATCTGCCCTGGATTGCCTCCCCGCAGGTCACTTCATAGATAGGGGGTAGTCTGAATGTGGCAGTCTTATCTGACCATGTATTCTGTACTGGCTGGTATAAATATTCTCTCATGCTACCACAATCATCGTGGGCTAGCTAGATCTTACCAGCATATTTACCTGGCCACGTTGGATCTCTAAGTAATTAGACCAGAGAGAAATGCTGTTTGCCTCCAAGCAAGCAAGCTGGCTCCCTGATAACTCAAAGGCAACTAAAATACAAAACTATTGTGAAGTAGACGAGACTCTTGTGAAGGCTTGGAGAAATATTTAACTGGCATTAGTATTAGTCTTTGGTGCAGAGACATGCCATCTCAGAAACCTCCTTCTCTACCCTATAAAAGCTTTTCCAGGCAGATCTTGGCTCAAGATATTAGGTGAGGTGCTGGGAGAAATTACCTAAGGGCATTTGATCCTTCCTGCCAGGGGAAGTTACATTTAGCTTATAGCTTCTCCCAGCTCTGCTAGGAGGCTTTGGATTAGCTCTGGGTCCTTGTAAACAACCAGAAGGCCTCCTGAAGTTGCTACCATTTCTATAGAGCTATTTTCCTGTTTTCATCTCTAGATAGCCCAGCCCAGAATGGGCTGGGCTGGGGAGTTTGGGGGATTCCTAGCTATAAAATAAGCTGCAAGAAGAAAGAAGCTCTTTCTTTTTTTTCCCCCTTTTGTCATCTCGGCTTCCCTTGGTGTTTTGCTTCTCTGTCCTCTCCATTCTCTGTTGGGCCTCAACACGTGGTGGCAGCCATCTTGGCCTACACCTGGCTGGGGCCTAGCTGGGAACCCAGAGTCCGGAGGTTTCCCTGCTCTTGGATTGTATATTGGAACCTGTGATAGTAAAGACCTTTTAAAACTGCATCAGATTCCTGAGTCTTCATCCATTCCCCGCCAGCTTCGGAGGGAGAAGGGAATTCACTTCCGGCACTGTTGGGGACCCTGGCGGAGCTCCCCAACAGTTATGTATTGTCCAAGCTACCACAGGCAATCATTTCATTTATATAATTTGATTTGCTTTGTTTTTTCTCTCCAAGTTTGTCCCCTGATTTTTGTTCACTGCTTTTTGATTGTTTTAAACCATTTGCTCACCAATTTTACAACTGTGGCTAGAATTTTTTTTCTTGGTTTAGTTTGAATATCAATTTAATTACTAAACACACCAACCCAAGTGAAATATATTTTTATGTTAGGACAGAAGACACAGAGAGTGCAATGCCAATGACACACAATTAATTTTCAAGATGCTGGTGAATAAATATTAGCACTTCCCTAAAATGATGCTATTCTTTTTCATTTTTATTTTTCAAACTTACTATTTGTCCCACCAGAATTATACCAAGAGTATTGAAGCAAGAAAACTACTTATGTCAAGAAATTAATTTGCTTCATAATCGATTATAAACTGTACCTTTTCGTTATTCATGCACTTTTGATAAGCTTGATACATTTTAAAGCTCTCTAATTTAAAATAGAAAAGGTTTAGTTCTTTAATTTAGCATGGTAATAATTTATCTTTCTATATTAGAATGATCCAATATATTTATTAATCTACAAAGTATCTTGAAAGAGTGACTTTTTATCTACTCCTTAATTCATTGAGTTCCTTTCAAAAAAAGCAAAGGCTGTTTCTAAATATTCAGAATTTAGATTATTTACTTCCTATGAACCCATTGTAATTACCGAGGCATAATTTAGAGTGCTGCCATTGTCACTATGGTTGTGTGTGTGTGTGTGTGTGTGTGTGTGTAGGGACAATTTTCTGGGTAGAAACCACATAGAAGAACAGTAGACACATTTGGTTGTGATAAGACATGCAAAAGTGCATGCGGGAGAACAATATTTATCTCTCTTGAACTTAACGGGGGTGTGTAAAGTTTGTAAACTTCCACCGAGTTCCTTCTCTCTGTGGTACCATAAGCTTCTTGTCAAACAGATAGGATAGGCTTATAAATATTCCAGTGAAGAAGACCAAGCAAAGGGAGTTGTGCTTGTAAGTTTCTTGATGTGTTTCACCAGGTTCTTGTTATTAATTTATCCAACAGATTATGTGAATTCATGGTCAGCATAAACCCAGAGAGAGGCTAGAGGTATCAGCAGTGTTATAATATTAAATTTGTCAGTCCATGAGCTACATAAGCTTGTGGATCTTCATAATTTACAATGCTCTAGAGGGCATATTATATAGGAGACAATTGCACAGGGAGGCATTCTGGTGAGCTGACTGTAAAACTTCTAAACTATGAGATGCAGACACTATACCAAAACAATCCTCAGCTTTCCAATGCTCATCCTCTTTCTTCAATTTTAGACACTGACAGTAGTAAGAAGTATCTTGCTTTCCTCTGGTATGAATTCAGAATTGTGAAATTTAGGAGAAGGAAAAGAAATATGGAAAAAATTTAAATGAGTTAAAATAACTATAATGTGATGAAAAATATGCATCAATTTAATTTTAGCCATAACAAATATCATTAGTTGCAATTTATGTGGGTATGTGTGTTTGTGTGTGTGTTTATATGTGTGTTTTTCTGTAAATTAAAACATCCCTAAGATCATTGCCTTGAGGTATTTACTAACAAACTCACAAGTAAGCAGGTGAACTGGAAATTTTTTGCAAAGTTAGGGGAGGGACTCATCTGTTCTTATATTTGTAGTTCTAATTACTTGGTCAGTAAGGAACACTTAGAAAATTAATTTTGTATAAATTAGCTAGAATCTTTCCCTCTTATTTCTAGATTGCACATTGTGTGGGCCTCTTAATAGGAGTCTATTTATCACTTAGTAATGTACTGCCGCAGTGTTTCTCTTTACCGTAGCAAATAAAAGGTTGTGATAACATATTTTCTTATATAAATTCTATACTATATTTTTAATAAATTGTCATCTTTTACTAATGAACTTGTCAAGTTAGGAATTAACATTATCATTTTACAATTGTAATTGTAAATGTGCAGATAAGAGAAACCTTGATACACATTTGGTAAATGGAGAGGTTATGATGAAAATTAAATGAAATAAAATTCTTACCCAGCAAAGAGAATGTTTACAAACATTCTAAAATGTATATCATTTAAACATATGGATATGGAATTTGAAGATAGGAACATATATACTATCTCAGATTATTTACCAGACTGGAATTTGAAGATAGGGAAAATATGTACTATATAAGTGTATTTACTGTCCTAATCTACTATCTAAGATTATTTATCAGTCTGGTACCTAAGTGCTCTTGAGGTGATTAAGTCTCTAGAGAGAATCACTTGTTGTCTACGGTCATACCACGCTGAACATGTCAGGATTTTTTTGTCTGATCTCAGAAGCTAAGCAGGTCGGGCCTGGTTAGTACTTGGATGGGAGAATCACTTGTATCACCTGTCCCTTGTCTTCTCATTTTTCATCAATTTGCTCGAGCGGGGCACCATGTAACATCTCCATGGGTCCTGTCACAAGCAAAGTATAGCGCCAAGGGCATTTGCTCTCTACAGGATATGAAGAGCCTCAAACCATTTGTTCAGTTCATGGGAATGAGGTCTATAATTGTTACTGGTTTTTGGCATATCAAATACACAACTCCGGGTAGCTTGCCAGGCTCTGCCATCTAGGTAGTACACTCTCAGTAGTAGGCTCTCATCTCAGAGCTTTACTGATGAGCCTCAACAGGGAGAGATCTGCTTTCCTCAGGTGGAGCTCTGAGGAGCTGTGGAGTTTGGATGTTGAGAATGACTGGCCTTAAGGTGTGGAGTTCCCCTGACTTCTTGCTAGGTTCACTGGGATATTTTTCTGTTTTTCTTGAAAACATAGTATAATAAATTTAGAATCAAACTTCATTCTGTTAAATCCAGACACTCTTCTCACAGCACTGACAATATCTCAAAATTCTAAAATTAGAGTAATCATACCATTCCAGAAAATTGCTTTCCAGTCTTTCAGTCATTTGTTTTATACGATTGGAAGCAAGAACACTAGCATGTTCTTTTGGCTGAATTACAGAAAATGATCACAGAATACTATCAGGCACTATGAAATTTCCTGTTCCTAGTAGAAAGATAAAGGAAAATTATTCAAACAATCCTACCCCTGTAGTCATGCACTTTTTATTATGTAAATGAGCCACATTATCAGTGGTCACACTAAGAGGTTATGGTCTCAAGAAGCATCTGGATTACACAATGAATGGACCAAATGGGCCAGCAAATTAGAAGATGAACAAGGATTTAATCTAAATTAAAAAAAAACCACAAACTGAGAAACCACAGTAAGATTTGATGGTGGTGGTGGTGGGCTGGGGATGGTGTGTGGATACACCCCAGAAGTGTTCAGGGATTATTCCTGGCTTTTCCCTAAGGAATTACTCTTGGTGGTATACAGGGACCAAATGGATGCCAGGGATCCAACCTGGGTCAGTTGCATTCTAGTCAAACACATTACCTGTTGTATTATCTCTCTGACCCAAAACTTTAAATTAAAATAATTTAAATATAAGACTACAGTAGAAATGTTAACATTTGAGATAAAATTTAAAAGCCTGTGGGAATTCATAATTCTGATGTTATTAGATAGAGTCTAATCAGTAAAAAACATTTAGTTGGTTTCAACTTAAATCTTATCACCATAAACATACTACTTCTCATTAATTTTTTGGTTGTCACATTTTATAAGTATTCACTTGTCCTTACACCAACCACTGAGATTACAAAAAATCATTTGCAATATATGGATTAGAAAATTGGGCACTTTGCAGCTTAAACCATGTTTCAAACTCAGGCTTGTATGATTTCCTTATTTCAAAGTCTTCATTTGACCACATCACATTCCTCCATTCAGGATAACATAATCTGGACATTTCCATATAACTCAGGTGCACCAAGTTTATAACTGTTAGAGGGTATAAGGACAAATTAGAATATTAGAGTTAAAAAATTAAATGAAGAAATTCTGTTTCAGATACAAAGTAATGATCATAAAATAAAACTTTTTAAGAGATGAATTTGCATAAAAATAGAGCATTTACAACAAATATTTTCAAGAGCAGTGTGATACTCACCCACATGGCAAAGCCTGGAAAGCTACCCGTGTTTTATTTACTTATTATGCCAAAATCTAGTAACAATTATGGGCCTCAGTTCCATGACCTGAAGAATGGTTTCAGGCTCCTCCCTGTCCCTGGAGCAAGCAGATGCCCTTGGGTTACACTTGCTTGTGACAGGACTTAGGGAGATGTTACTAGTGCCCACTGGAGGCAAATCAATGAAAAAATGGGAAGACAGTGATACAGTGATTTTCAGTAGGTAAATAGGCATGGAGTAGGCAGTGATATAACTTCAATTACAATCACCAGGATGCAGAACAAGACAATGGATAAAAAGCCTTAGAGAATTACTATTAGATTACTCTGAAGAAAGGAAATTTAGATATAAATCTATAAAGGAGGGGCTGACATGATAGTCCTGCAGGATAAAGAATTTGCCTCACATGAGGCCAACTAGGGTTTGATCTTCAGCACCTCTTATGGTTTGCTGGAGCACCCCCAGGAGTAACTCTCGAGGCACAGAGCTAGGAGTAAACCTAAGCAAAGCTGTGTGTGCCCTCCCACATGTGTGAGCATGTGTGTGTGTGTGTGTGTCTGTACATATAAATGGAAGTTTGTAAAAATCTGAGGATTCTCTGAGAATAATAAAAATGAAGTAACATCCTACATCAATTTGAGGAAACCAGCAGAAATAAATACCAAGATAGACAAAAATATCAGTTATCGCCCGATACCCAAAGCAGGGAGAGAGACAACACAAAGAAAGAAAACTACAGACCAATATCCCTGATGAACATGGATGCTAAGATCTTCAACAAAATACTAGCCAAACAGAATGCAAAGAATCATCAAGAAGATTATACATCATGACCAAGTAGGATTCATCCCGGGAATGCAAGGATGGTTCAACATTCGCAAGTCAATCAATAATACATCATATCAATAAAAAAAAAAATAAAAAAACCATATGATCCTTTCAATAGACGCAGAAAAAGCTTTGACAAGATCCAGCACCCGTTCATGATTAAAACCCTCCAGAAAATGGAAATTGAAGGGACTTTCCTCAAAGCTATCTACCAAAAGCCCACAGCAAGCATCATTCTAAATGGGGAAAAGTTGAAAGCCTTCCCCTGAGTTCAGGGACAAGACAAGGTTGCCCACTCTCACCTCTTTTATTCAATATAGTACTGGAAGTACTTGCCATAGCAATAGGAGAAGAAAAGGACATCAAGGGGCATCCAGATAGGCAAGGAAGAAGTCAAGCTATAATTATTTGCAGATGACATGATATTAGACCTAGAGAACCCTAAACTCTCTACCAAAAAACTCCTAGAAACAATAGGCGCATATAGTAGAGTGGCAGGATACAAAATCAACACCCAAAAGTCAGTGGCTTCCTATATACAAATAACGAAAGAGAAGAAAGGGATATTAAGGAAACTATTCCATTCAAATTGTGCCATAGAAAATCAAATACCTAGGAATCAACTTACCCAAGTATGTAAAGGACCTGTACAAAGAAAAACTACAAGACACTGCTCCAAGAGATAAAAAGGACACAAGGAAATGGAAACATATTCCCTGTTCATGGATGGGAAGAATCAACATTGTCAAAATGGTAATACACCCTAGAGCTCTATACAGATTCAATGCAGTCCCTATGAGGATACCGATGACATTCTTCAAAGAAATTGACCAAACGCTCCTGAAATTTGTATGGAACAATAAACCCCCAAGGATAGCTAAAGCAATCCTCGGGAAAACGAAGATGGAAGGCATCACCTTTCCCAACTTCAAACTGTACTACAAGGCAGTAGTAATTAAAACAGCATGGTATTGGAATAAAAACAGACCTGTGGACCTATGGAATAGAATTGAGTATCCTGACACCCAACCTCAAAACATGATCATTTAATCTTTGATAAAGGTGCAATGAGTCTAAAATGGAGTAAGGAAAGCCTCTTCAACAAGTGGTGTTGGGAAAACTGGGCAGCGACATGTAAAAAAATGAATTTGGACCTGTGTCTAACACCATGCACAAAAAATCAGATCAAAATGGATTAAAGATCTCAATATCAGACTTGAATCCATAAAGTACATTGAAGAAAATATAGGAAAAAACCCTCCACTGACATTGAAGTTAAAGGCATCTTCAAAGGTGAAACATCACTAACAAAGCAACTAGAAGAAAGGATAAACATATGGGACTACATGAAACTAAAAAGCTTCTGCACCTCAAAAGAAACAGTGACTAAGATACAAAAGCAGTCCACAGAATGGGAAAGAATATTCACCCAATACCCATCTGATAAGGGGTTAATATCCAGGATATATCAGGCACTGGTAGAACTTTTTACAAGAAGAAAACAAACAACCCCATCAAAAAATGGGGAGAAGAAATGAACAGAAACTTCAGCAAGGAAGAAATTCGAATGGCCAAAAAACATATGAAAAAATGCTCATCATCACTAATCATCAGAGAGATGCAAATCAAAACAACAATGAGATACCACTTTACACCACAGAGACTGGCACATATTCAAAAGAGCAAGAACAACAAGTGCTGGCGTGGATGTGGGGAAAAGGGGACACTCATCCATTGTTGGTGGGAATGCCGGCTGGTACAGCCTTTCTGGAAAACAATATGGACTTTCCTCCAAAGACTAGAAATTGAACTCCCATTTGACCCAGCCATACCACTCCTGGGAATCTACTCTGGGAAACCAAAAATACGCAGTGGAAACACCATCCCTACTTTTATGTTCATAGCAGCATTATTCACAATAGCCAGAATCTGGAAGCAACCAGAGTGCCCAAAAAATCGATGACTGGATAAAGAAGCTTTGGTACATCTACACAATGGAATACTATGCAGCTGTTAGGAAAAATGAAGTTATAAAATTTGCCTATAAATGGATGGACATGGAGAAGATTATGTTGAGCGAAATTAGCCAGAAGGAGAGAGACAGATACAGAATGACTGCATTTATTTGCATTGCATAAATATATGTACATATTATGATACCAATATCCAAAGTCAAGTGAAACATATATCAGGAGGTCTTGTCAAAGGTGGAAATTATCCCAAACGTGTGGGAGTCAGAGTTTAGGTAAGACAGAAAATGGAACAGTGTGCTAATAATTGTCGAGGGTACTAATGCCAACCTAGAACTGAGCATTAAATAGGAGGCAAAAAGGATACAAATGACAACCTTTTAATGTATGTTCTGTAATCCATAGTCTGGAAGGGAAGGAAAAGAGAAAGAGAGAGAAAGGGAAAGAAATAAAAGAACCTGCCATGGAGGTGGGCTGGGGGGGGAGGGGAGGGGAACCGGGGATGTTGGTGGTGGGAGATGGGCACTGGTGGAGGGACGGGGTGCTGGAACACTGTATGACCAAAAACCCAAACATGAACTTTTTTAATTGTATATCTTTTTATTTGTATATCTCACGGTAGTATAATAAAATACTTAAAAAAATACCAG